>JAPUBX010001940.1:0-53468 GCA_028672205.1 Proteocephalus fallax | reverse complement strand
GGGGCGTTCGTCTGGTGTGGGGTTGGCGCTTTTGCCAAGTGGAGATCGTATGATCACCAACCGGAAGACCGTGGAGTTCGAGAGGATTTACTCGATTATTTATGCACGCGAGTTGGCTTAAGTGATCGGTGTATGACAGGCGTGTAATAAAAAAAGGATGGATGGCATATGTTTACAATGACTAAACGCCTGGACATTAAAGCGATTGACTTCAAGTAACGTGCTTTAGACATGAGGGGCTTGTCCAAAAAGTGGGTGATCTGTTGGCGTTTGCGTTTGTCAAAATAGAAAATAAAGGGCCATCTCCTGGAATCCTAGTGTAGACCGAGGAACACGCCAATAAGGAGGTGTTGGTGGTGGTCATGTGTGCTGTGTAACTGTAGGCCGAGGAACACTCCAATAAGGAGGTGTTGGTGGTGGTGGTCATGATGTGCTGTTGTTGTAACTGTAGGCCGAGGAACACGCCAATAAGGAGGTGTTGGTGGTGGTGGTCATGATGTGCTGTTGTTGTAACTGTAGGCCGAGGAGCTCATCAAGAAGGTGTTGGTGGTGGTGGTCATGATGTGCTGTTGTTGTAACTGTAGGCCGAGGAACACGCCAATAAGGAGGTGTTGGTGGTGGTGGTCATGATGTGCTGTTGTTGTAACTGTAGGCCGAGGAGCTCATCAAGAAGGAGGTGTTGGTGGTGGTGGTCATGATGTGCTGTTGTAACTGTAGGCCGAGGAACACGCCAATAAGGAGGTGTTGTTGGTGGTGGTCATGATGTGCTGTTGTTGTAACTGTAGGCCGAGGAACACGCCAATAAGGAGGTGTTGGTGGTGGTGGTCATGATGTGCTGTTGTTGTAACTGTAGGCCGAGGAACACGCCAATAAGGAGGTGTTGGTGGTGGTGGTCATGATGTGCTGTTGTTGTAACTGTAGGCCGAGGAACACGCCAATAAGGAGGTGTTGGTGGTGGTGGTCATGATGTGCTGTTGTTGTAACTGTAGGCCGAGGAACACGCCAATAAGGAGGTGTTGGTGGTGGTGGTCATGATGTGCTGTTGTTGTAACTGTAGGCCGAGGAACACGCCAATAAGGAGGTGTTGGTGGTGGTGGTCATGATGTGCTGTTGTTGTAACTGTAGGCCGAGGAACACGCCAATAAGGAGGTGTTGGTGGTGGTGGTCATGATGTGCTGTTGTTGTAACTGTAGGCCGAGGAACACGCCAATAAGGAGGTGTTGGTGGTGGTGGTCATGATGTGCTGTTGTTGTAACTGTAGGCCGAGGAACACGCCAATAAGGAGGTGTTGGTGGTGGTGGTCATGATGTGCTGTTGTTGTAACTGTAGGCCGAGGAACACGCCAATAAGGAGGTGTTGGTGGTGGTGGTCATGATGTGCTGTTGTTGTAACTGTAGGCCGAGGAACACGCCAATAAGGAGGTGTTGGTGGTGGTGGTCATGATGTGCTGTTGTTGTAACTGTAGGCCGAGGAACACGCCAATAAGGAGGTGTTGGTGGTGGTGGTCATGATGTGCTGTTGTAACTGTAGGCCGAGGAACACGCCAATAAGGAGGTGTTGGTGGTGGTGGTCATGATGTGCTGTTGTTGTAACTGTAGGCCGAGGAACACGCCAATAAGGAGGTGTTGGTGGTGGTGGTCATGATGTGCTGTTGTAACTGTAGGCCGAGGAACACGCCAATAAGGAGGTGTTGGTGGTGGTGGTCATGATGTGCTGTTGTAACTGTAGGCCGAGGAACACGCCAATAAGGAGGTGTTGGTGGTGGTGGTCATGATGTGCTGTTGTTGTAACTGTAGGCCGAGGAACACGCCAATAAGGAGGTGTTGGTGGTGGTGGTCATGATGTGCTGTTGTAACTGTAGGCCGAGGAACACGCCAATAAGGAGGTGTTGGTGGTGGTGGTCATGATGTGCTGTTGTTGTAACTGTAGGCCGAGGAACACGCCAATAAGGAGGTGTTGGTGGTGGTGGTCATGATGTGCTGTTGTTGTAACTGTAGGCCGAGGAGCTCATCAAGAAGGAGATGATGGTGATGATGCACTACGACAGTCTGCACAACCCACCGGCACCCCTTCTCGCCGACCTGGCACGCAACCCCGAGGGCAAGCTGCTTAGTGCCGCTATTCAGCACAAACGCCTTCAGCAGGTCAACGTGGCCCACGAAGCCTTCCTGCAGCAGAACAACAACGAGGGCTTCCCTGAGGACTCACTTCATGAGGTGTGTGTGGTTTAACTCTCTGCATTCAGTCAAACATTTTGCTCTAGGAGACGTCATTGCCTGTTTACAACGACGCACAAGATGGCGGTTTATAAGCTCTGTACGCTTTCAGGATTCGTCGCAGACACCGTTCTACGCTTTCTTGTTCTAGCAGTCGCTTCGAACCCTCACGTCACCTCTTCATGTGCGGTCCAATTTGTGATGACTCACCCGTACGCATCCCCTTTGAGACACTCGCATGAAGAGCGGCTGCGATAGGATGAACCGGCTCAGTGGACGTCGTGTATTGTAGCAACCCATTAATGGGCGGGGCGTTTCTCGAGATTAGAGAGGTTTCCAGGGCGATTTGGTACTGGTGTCGCGGGGTTTTCGTTCGCGTTTTCGCCAATCAGGGTCTGGTGGTGTCACCTCCCAAGACACTCCATGGAAACGTGGGCATTTTGACTTGTTGTTGTTGTTTTGCGTGCAGGCGGCCGACCTGATCAAGGAGGAGATGGAGGTTGTGCGTGGAGGCATGGGCCACGGCGATCTCTCGGGAGAGGCCTACGGGCGGGTGTGGGAGGAGTGCCTGGCCCAGGTGCTCTACCTGCCCCAGCACAAGCGTTACACGCGCGCCAACCTCGTTCCCAAGGCCGATCGGATCACCTCCACGGAGAAGCGTCTCGAACAGCTGCGATCTCTCATGGCCGACGAGGCCAAGAAGGCCGCCAAAATGGAGAAAAGACTGGGCATTCTGCTTGGTGGATATCAGGTGAGTCACGACCCTTCTTCATCTTGTTCGGGAACCGATAGCAGTCGCTTCAGAAGAGCTCATCCTCGAATGCCTCTTCATTAGAGGTCACGGGGTCATTCACCTGTACGCACCCTATCCCCAAGACCCGTAATTAATCTTGAAGCACGGCTGCGATTGGACGAACCACGACCATGCATGGCTGTACGATTTTACGGAGGAAAGGGAGATAAATAAATGCCCGGGAGAAAAGGATGTCTAGTTTTTTTGTATTGACCTTTTTTCTCATCTAGTCACGCGCCCAGACCCTCATGAAGGCCATCCAGGAGTCGGTGGACCAGACGGAGCAGAGTCGGATGGAATTGGCCACTCTCGAACGCCTCCGAGAACATGAGATCGGCGCTATTGTGCGTCGTGTCCAGGCGAGTCCGATTTGCCCATTGTTTTGTTTGCGACTGGCGTGATCGCAATCGATAGCTTAGCATGTTTCACCGAACGCTATGCGGTTTCTCTACCCTATTCCGATTGGTTCCGCTTGACGTGGCCATCGACTAACTACTGACCCCATTTTGTGGATTCTCAGAGGCAGCCGTCCCTATTTGCGCCTCCTTCTGGAATAGTGTCCACGTGGGTATCGTCTGGCTCTTTCGTATTCACCTGGAACTAGTCAATTTGTAATGGAAAGCCATCATAAAGATAATAATAATAGTAGTAGTGGCTTTATTGAGGTCATTAGATATGAAAACTGTCTTTTAGTTCCTGCTTCAACTGCTCTGGTGAAATCAAAAATGGAGACAATTAAAGGAATGACCGAATTGCGATATGCCGCCGTTCTTATATGTTGGTATTTAACGGTATGGCCTACGCATTGATCGAAGAGATTTACACTGAGATAAACTTGAAAAGACGGGATGGGAGGGTCACTTAAAATACGAGAAGCGATTAGTGAACAACTATTGAAGTGGCGTTGAACGATGATTCCTTGAATATGGAGAATTGGCAGACCACTAGAAAACGAGATTATTTTTAAAGGCCTACGAAGGGTTAACAAGTCAGAACATTTAAGGCCGGGGGAAATTAGTGGGGAGCAATATACAATAAGAGGAATTATACAGGCACGGGCAAAGGTTTCTATACGGCTAGAGCTTGAACCGAGTCTTCTGAACTGGCGAACTAAGAAGCAAAGGCGACGACATTTACCAAAGACAGCATATGAATGATCACTCCATGATAACCGACTGTTAAAAACAACGCCGAGAAATTTCGATTTTGAAATCGACGCGAAATTCTGGTGTGAAAGGATTCAATATCTGCTTTCAGGGAAAATGTAAGAAAACACCTCAGTGACTGCCTGCCCGAGCTGTTGAGAATAAACATTCGTCTTGCATGCATGGCATAAAGTCAGGTCATCCGCGTATTTTATTAGTGTCACGTCGTTAGGGGACCGAAGGCTCGACGTGTAATAGTGAATAAAGGACAGGAGATAGTACTGCCGCATGTGGAGGCTTTATTTCCGACTCTTACGTGTTGGCGTCGAGTAGAGAAATAGTTTTGAAGCCAATTAATCAACCATCCTTAAACATCATCTGCTTTTTGAGATGGTTTATTGCAGAGGGTTATGAATGATAGATGTAAAATGTCCCCGCATTAACGCTTCTGTCGATTTGATTGGTAAATGCACTCTATATTTCTGAGATGGCCTCACGGCTTCCGAGTTTCGTGCGATTATCGTGGGATATTATTTTTGTATCGTCCAGGTCCTCCAAATGGATGTTGAGCGGCAGCGCGGACGAGAAGACGAGCTTCAGGGGATCTACGCCAAATTCCTTCGCTTCAAGGAGGACCACGAGCCGTGGCGGGATTCTGTGGGGTCCATCGACGATGCACCTACCCCCCCGTCAGCTGACAACGACGTCGATGATCGTGTCGATAATGCCATCACTCCGCCCCGCCTAGAAAGGTGTGTATTCGCTGCGAGTGATTCGCGTCAAACATCCATCGCCCAGATTAACTGGAGATGCCTTCACGGGAGGCGTTTGTTCCTGTCGGGTTGTCCGGAGAAACCTCGCTGTTTTTATTGTTGCTACTTAAACCAGCACAAGTAGGCATGTTTATTTATGGCGTTTGTTTTTGTTATAGTGATCGCGGCGGTTGGACTGAGATAGCGACTGGCGCCACGGACACCGCACCTCTAACCGAGGTTTCCACGGCAACCGCACTGGAGGCTGATTCGAGCCCTCCTCCCGTTGCCAAGATCCACGGAAACTCGGTAGACATGGATGATGACACGATCGAGGAGTCGTGATGGACGTTGTCTGGTTTTGTTGATGTTGCCCCATTTCAAAATGTAAATCTTTGACGTGATTTTGGGGTCTCTTGTGCCTTGTGAGTACGGTTTAAATAATAATAATAGTAAGGTCCGAGCACAACAAATAATTTAACGAAAACTGTATTTTAGTTCCTGCTTCAACTGCTCTGGTGAAACCAAAAATCGAGACAATTAAAGGAATGACCGAATTGCGATATGCCGCCGTTAATGTTGGTATTGAACGGTATAGCCTACGCATTGGTCGAAGAGATTTCCATTTAGATAAACTGGAGAGTGGATGGGAGGCGTCGCTTAAAATACGAGCAGCGATTAGTGAACAACTATTGAAGTGGCGTTGAACGATCGATTTCTTGAATGGAGAGAATAGGCAGGCCACTAGTAACCGAGAATATTTAAAAAAAATGCCTTAGAATTAACAAAGAAACAGAGAAGACGGCATCAACATGGTCACTCCAAGATAGTCGACGATATCGATGAAATTTGATTTTGAGCTCGATACGGGAAAACATAAGGATGAGAATTTTGATGCGTTCCGCAGAAGACCACTCGAGTACCTCAGTGACTGCCTGCCCGAGCTGGGGAGAAGGCTTCGTTTCCAATTTGTAGCCATTTTGGTGCCCAAATAGATGTGCCCCTGGTTACGTAGTTGGGGGTTGCTTGTGAATAGTGCTCATTGCTATTAATCGCGGATCATTTGTGAGCGGAAATTGGCAGGTTTCTTCGTTCAGGCGTTTGAATTTATTCATCTTCGAGAAACAAGTTCGTATTGCTTACCCTATTTACTACACCAAACTGCAATGAGGCATTTTAAAATTCACCCAATAGACAAGATCACTTTGAAAATGTCTTCCCATCGTGATCGGAACTGTCTTGTATTACCGTCAAATTTCATTTGGAAATATTTTAGTCGATTCGGTTGAACATACAAAGCACAATGTACACCAGATTTTTTAACAAACTCTTCTTTATCGTGAGCTATGCCCAATAAAACCGTAAATATTACAAGTTTTATTGTTATGAGTAGCACTACAGTAGCTTTTTTAATGAATGCTATTAAGAAGCGCATCGCTGTAACGCCCCGGTGTTGTGGCAGGTAATCGCGCGGAAATTGAAGGACACAGCTGCTTTCATCCACAGTCGCCGAGACTTTAGCAACTTCCTCCCTTTCCAAAATCGTCGACCAGCATCGTAGTGTTCCCGTTATAAAGAGCTATCCCATTCTTAACCCAAGTCTAATAACCTCGCAAACCATTAATAACTGTTTACTTCATTATATCCATTCCTTTTATTGCAATGCGTCTCCTCAAAAATAATACTTTTTTGGTGCGGGGCCTTTGACGGCCACCATCATCAAAAAAGAAATTATTTTGCTTTATTATAGAAAACTGTTATGTCAAAACATCTTCATCGATCTTTTTACTACATTTAGCAACAAAAAATTCCTCTGTTTAAACTCATCAATTTTATGGATTTACCCTTGACAAAACGACAATACTCGCGAAAACAGCTGACTGAATACCGCAAACACTTGATTGTTGACGCAAGTCTATCTGAGTCCCTTCTAAAGTGCAAATCGCTGTCTAACAGGTTATTTTTAAAAAAGGCATCGATTAATCAATATGCTTCTCGCATTCATAATGAGGCTTTAATCGACCGACCGCATGAGAACAGTGGATTTGTGCCTACAACTACTGCACCCCCGCCACTACCACTCACTCAGACCAAGCGGAAGCATCGAGCTGGTTGGCTTAATGCTGTTCGCAGTCGCTATCCCGCCAATACATCACTTCCAGCTCTTGCGTCCTTTAATGTGCGTTCAATTCTCAACAAAGTTGACGTTTTTCACTCGCTGCTTACAACGGCTCTGTTTAAACCTGTCGGCGTGGTCTAAGTTCTACGATTAGCTAATACCTTCTTAGGGACATCAATCATGGATGATTCATTCATATTTACTGCCAGAGAGATTTCGAATGCATTCTGCGCCTATTAGCTCTCTTCTTACACTTGGTCTAAATACCATAGTCAATTTTCCAACACGCTAAGGGAATCTTCTTGACCACATATTTGTGTCCGATTCTTCTCTGTATGCATGTCGAAAACGTGCACCTTTAGCCCAGTCGGACCACTGCATCGTTGTTGGTCTACCGAAAATATATGGCAAGGATAAAAAAACCATCAATGTTGTCCCAAACCTAAAAATATTCGTATCCGCTCTCACTGCCTCCAAAACCAGTGCAATTTAAGAGATGCCGTTGCCACAACCGATTTCAAAGTTTTCGAGGATTCCGACTTCGATAAAGAGATCGACAATATCAATAGTTATCTCCGATTTTTGTACGATACGCATTGTCCACTCACGGAACTATCCCTCACCCCTCGTGCAATATCTTCTCCATTTCTGAAACGACTGAGGCGAAAAAAGGAACGACTTTGTCGACAGGGGAGGTATCGAGAAATTAAACCAATTTCGATACAGATCACAGCTGAGGTAAATCGCCTTAACAAAATATTTGTAGATGAGCTGTTCAGAACATCAAAACCCGGTGACCTCTGGAAAAATCTTAACAGATTGACAGGAACCCGCCGCCCACATCTACCAAGTGGTGCCCTAGACCTTGATGCTCTGAACGATGGCTTTATCTTCAAATCCGCTGACCATTCCGCGGTACCTCTGGTTGGATCTCTTAATCCCAGCGCTTTCCTGCCCGCTCACGAATCCTCTATCGCCAAAATTTTGGCTGGCCTCAAGAACTCCACCGCGGCTGGTCCCGACAGGGTCGCCCCAGCGATTCTTAAAATCTGTCACCGCGAGATTTCTCCAATTGTGACCCAGCTTGTAAATCATTCGTTAGGGGAATGTTCCTTTCCTTCGGAATGGAGAGACGTCGCTATAACACCCATTCCGAAACCGGCCAATGGCTCCGCTGGACCTGTGAAGTACAGACCTATTGCAAACTCATCCGTGTGGTTAAAAGTGATTGAGAAGCACCTCCTCTCTAAATTAGATGACACGCTTAAAGCTGCCGATGACCCTTTCCAGTTTGCTTATAAATCAAATAGAAGCACTCTGGACGCCGTGGCTACGTTATCGCACACACTCCACTCTTCACTTGATGCCGGAGCGAAAGCCGTGAAGGGAGTATTCTTGGACTTCTCCTCTGCCTTCAACACTATCTCACGGTCCCGCATCCTCTCTCAACTATGTGAAGATGGCGTTGAAGGATGGTTGATTAATTGGCTTCAAAACTATTTTTCCAATCGACGTCAACATGTCAGAGTCGGAAATGAAGCCTCAACCTCCTTGCCAAATAACTGCGGTGTACTACAAGGCGCTGTGCTATCTCCTTTCCTGTTCAACTACTACACGTCGAGCCTTCGGTCCCCTAACGACGCGACACTAATAAAATACGCGGATGACCTGACTTTGTGCCATCCATGCAAGACGCAAGGTGATTCTCAACAGCTCGGGCAGGCAGTCACTGAGGTACTTGAGTGGTCTTCCAAGAATGATCTTTTGCTGAATGCATCAAAATGCATCCATATCACATTTTCCCTGACAGCCGCTGCCGCTGCCCACACCCCCGAAATTTCTTCACTACATAACTTCGCTTCGAGCCCAAAATCGAAGTATCTCGGGGTGATTTTTAACAGTCGGTTATCGTGGAGTGATCATGTCGATGTTGTCTTTGGTAAAAGCCGCCGTCTTTGCTTCCTTGTTCGCCGATTCAGGAGACTTGGTTTGAGCTCTAGCCATATAAAAACCTTCGTCCATGCCTGTATAATTCCCCTGATTGTATATTGTTCCCCAGTAATATTCCCCGGCCTTAAATGCTCGGACTTTTTAACCCTTCATCGACTTTTTAAAATAATCTCGTTTTCTAGCGGTCTGCCTATTCTCTCTATCAAAGAAATCATCGTTGAACGCCACTTAAATAACTGCTCATTAATCGCTGCCCGAATTTTAAATGACCCCTCCCATCCCCTCTATTCCAGTTTATCGGAATGTAAATCTCTTCGACCAATGCGCCGTCCATACCGTTCAATTCCAACAAGAACGGCGGCATATCGCAATTCGGTCATTCCCTATTTGTCCCGATTTTTAGTCTCACCAGACCAGGTTAAACAGGAACTACAAGACAATTTTCGCATCTAATATTTGTTATCCTGCCTTTTTTAATGCTGAAAGTTTTGGTCCTCGTGACCTCAATAAAGCCACTACAATTATTATTATTCTCATTATGGCTGCCTGGATTGTGTATCCATGCTCTACGATTAACGTTACAATACCCCCAGCGAAGGTCTAATATTTCTTAGGTTATAAATAGCGTAATATCAGCCTGTTTTTATGAATGCTGTGAAGACAGCCAATCGATAAGTTGGTGCGTCACTGCAGTAAACAGAACTGAAGATTCGCCAATTTGAAGAGAATACCTATCTATTGAATCGTGGACAGTCTTTTTCCAAGCAGGAAGATGTCGAACACAGGCATTGTGAAACACTTCTCAGAAGCCCCCCCTTTAGCTTACAGAAAGTAAACATCCCCACAGTCCAAAGCAACATTCAAGAATACATCTAGTTTCATGATCATATAATCGAATACAATAATAATAGAGGGGCGATTAAAAACATTTCCATAACATCGCATTAGTTTTTTCGTGTGCGTGTTGAACGGGAATCAATGAAAGATATGTACAAGAGAACGCAAGTGTTAGACATAACAGATGATTTATTTATTCGCCAGAATTCCATTCCTTTCAAAAGACTGGCGTTGTGGAAAGTCGTGAGAATTGGGTTGTGGGCAATCTTCAAATAACGTCTGCTGCTTTATTTCACAAAGGCCGCCTATAATAAAATTTGCATTTTAATTAGTTCATTGTTTCCATGACACCAGCATTGAGGTGCCGGCCAATAAATCGGTTAATTTCGACCGACTTCGTTTGAAGGACATGGAGAAGGAGTCCTATATGGACAAGGAAAAACGTGAACGCAAAAAAGATGCCGAGCGCCAGACAAAACGGTTGGAATCGGATCTTCCCGGTGCTCTACTTGCCCGCGAAAAAGACGCCGGTGAACCGGCCATCAAACGCTCCAAACTCGTTCTTCCCGCGCCACAGATCTCCGACATAGAACTGGAAAATCTGGTCAAAGTCGGACAGGCTGGTGAAAACGCCATGCGTATGGCACTGGAGGACTCCCGAACCGATGCATCGGCAACACATACCCTCTTGTCGGAGTACAATAGAGGAAATGACACCACATTTACGGCGCCACTCCATTTTCTCGCCAAAACCCCCCACACGGGCACGGATTCACTGATTACTGTGCGTTTTTGACAACGTTGTATGTGGGTGTATCTCCGCCCTCTCTATCGTAACTAATTGTTTCTTTCTAGGAGGCTCAAAACATTCTAGCACTCCAGCAGGTACAGACACCGCTCAAGGGTGGTGAAAATACCGAATTATCCACCGGTGTTGTAAGCATTACTGGGGCTACCCCGGCAACAAAGCAACTCCCCACTCCAAATGTTCTCTTGCCCAACCAAATTGTGGCCAACACGCCCTTTAGAACGCCACAACCTGGTGGTAAGTCAGTTTTCCCGTACTTTGATGGCCAGCCATTAATTGGCAACGAATTTCCATTTTTTACCCAATTTCAGCTACACCCGGAATGCCAGATCTCCCTGGACATACACCTCGCAGAGATTTCTTAAATATCAACGCTGTGAACGGAATGGAGGTAATATCCCACTTGGAGATCCCGGGATGCCGCCGCGTAGCGCGCTTATTGAGACCTTGACGATGCCGTCTTTATTTGGCTGTTTCAGGACTCCCTGGGCGCCAGTAACCCAGCGGCTCTTCTCCATACCCTCTCTGGTCTCCCCAAGCCAAAGAACAACTTTGAGATCAGCATGCCGGCGGAGGACGAGGAGGGTGGCGAGGCGTTGGGTGGCGGCGTAGACGACGATGCGGCCGGCGGAAGCGCCGTCCATACGGCCGATCAGGCCGAGTTGGACCGGAAAGCCGCCCAGCAGAGGGCTGCGGCCGCTGATGCCGCCTGGCAGAAGCGAAGCCGGGCCCTCCAGCGCGCCCTGCCGCGACCCACCACAATCAATAATCTGGTCCTCCGGCCGCCCACTGAGTCGATGGGGCTTACGGATTTACAACGCGTACGTGGCTACATCAATCCGGTATAAGTGGGGCGTTCGTCTGGTGTGGGGTTGGCGCTTGTGCCAAGTGGAGATCGTATGATCACCAACCGGAAGACCGTGGAGTTCGAGAGGATTTACTCGATTATTTATGCACGCGAGTTGGCTTAAGTGATCGGTGTATGACAGGCGTGTAATAAAAAAAGGATGGATGGCGTATGTTTACAATGACTAAACGTCTGGACATTAAAGCGATTGACTTCAAGTAACGTGCTTTAGACATGAGGGGCTTGTCCAAAAAGTGGGTGATCTGTTGGCGTTTGCGTTTGTCAAAATAGAAAATAAAGGGCCATCTCCTGGAATCCTAGTGTAGACCGAGGAACACGCCAATAAGGAGGTGTTGGTGGTGGTGGTCATGATGTGCTGTTGTAACTGTAGGCCGAGGAACACGCCAATAAGGAGGTGTTGGTGGTGGTGGTCATGATGTGCTGTTGTTGTAACTGTAGGCCGAGGAGCTCATCAAGAAGGAGATGATGGTGATGATGCACTACGACAGTCTGCACAACCCACCGGCACCCCTTCTCGCCGACCTGGCACGCAACCCCGAGGGCAAGCTGCTTAGTGCCGCTATTCAGCACAAACGCCTTCAGCAGGTCAACGTGGCCCACGAAGCCTTTCTGCAGCAGAACAACCACGAGAGCTTCCCTGAGGACTCACTTCATGAGGTGTGTGTGGTTTAACTCTCTGCATTCAGTCAAACATTTTGCTCTAGGAGACGTCATTGCCTGTTTACAACGACGCACAAGATGGCGGTTTATAAGCTCTGTACGCTTTCAGGATTCGTCGCAGACACCGTTCTACGCTTTCTTGTTCTAGCAGTCGCTTCGAACCCTCACGTCACCTCTTCATGTGCGGTCCAATTTGTGATGACTCACCCGTACGCATCCCCTTTGAGACACTCGCATGAAGAGCGGCTGCGATAGGATGAACCGGCTCAGTGGACGTCGTGTATTGTAGCAACCCATTAATGGGCGGGGCGTTTCTCGAGATTAGAGAGGTTTCCAGGGCGATTTGGTACTGGTGTCGCGGGGTTTTCGTTCGCGTTTTCGCCAATCAGGGTCTGGTGGTGTCACCTCCCAAGACACTCCATGGAAACGTGGGCATTTTGACTTGTTGTTGTTGTTTTGCGTGCAGGCGGCCGACCTGATCAAGGAGGAGATGGAGGTTGTGCGTGGAGGCATGGGCCACGGCGATCTCTCGGGAGAGGCCTACGGGCGGGTGTGGGAGGAGTGCCTGGCCCAGGTGCTCTACCTGCCCCAGCACAAGCGTTACACGCGCGCCAACCTCGTTCCCAAGGCCGATCGGATCACCTCCACGGAGAAGCGTCTCGAACAGCTGCGATCCCTCATGGCCGACGAGGCCAAGAAGGCCGCCAAAATGGAGAAAAGACTGGGCATTCTGCTTGGTGGATATCAGGTGAGTCACGACCCTTCTTCCTGTTGTTCGGGAACCGATAGCAGTCGCTTCAGAAGAGCTCATCCTCGAATGCCTCTTCATTAGAGGTCACGGGGTCATTCACCTGTACGCACCCTATCCCCAAGACCCGTAATTAATCTTGAAGCACGGCTGCGATTGGACGAACCACGACCATGCATGGCTGTACGATTTTACGGAGGAAAGGGAGATAAATAAATGCCCGGGAGAAAAGGATGTCTAGTTTTTTTGTATTGACCTTTTTTCTCATCTAGTCACGCGCCCAGACCCTCATGAAGGCCATCCAGGAGTCGGTGGACCAGACGGAGCAGAGTCGGATGGAATTGGCCACTCTCGAACGCCTCCGAGAACATGAGATCGGCGCTATTGTGCGTCGTGTCCAGGCGAGTCCGATTTGCCCATTGTTTTGTTTGCGACTGGCGTGATCGCAATCGATAGCTTAGCATGTTTCACCGAACGCTATGCGGTTTCTCTACCCTATTCCGATTGGTTCCGCTTGACGTGGCCATCGACTAACTACTGACCCCATTTTGTGGATTCTCAGAGGCAGCCGTCCCTATTTGCGCCTCCTTCTGGAATAGTGTCCACGTGGGTATCGTCTGGCTCTTTCGTATTCACCTGGAACTAGTCAATTTGTAATGGAAAGCCATCATAAAGATAATAATAATAGTAGTAGTGGCTTTATTGAGGTCATTAGATATGAAAACTGTCTTTTAGTTCCTGCTTCAACTGCTCTGGTGAAATCAAAAATGGAGACAATTAAAGGAATGACCGAATTGCGATATGCCGCCGTTCTTATATGTTGGTATTTAACGGTATGGCCTACGCATTGATCGAAGAGATTTACACTGAGATAAACTTGAAAAGACGGGATGGGAGGGTCACTTAAAATACGAGAAGCGATTAGTGAACAACTATTGAAGTGGCGTTGAACGATGATTCCTTGAATATGGAGAATTGGCAGACCACTAGAAAACGAGATTATTTTTAAAGGCCTACGAAGGGTTAACAAGTCAGAACATTTAAGGCCGGGGGAAATTAGTGGGGAGCAATATACAATAAGAGGAATTATACAGGCACGGGCAAAGGTTTCTATACGGCTAGAGCTTGAACCGAGTCTTCTGAACTGGCGAACTAAGAAGCAAAGGCGACGACATTTACCAAAGACAGCATATGAATGATCACTCCATGATAACCGACTGTTAAAAACAACGCCGAGAAATTTCGATTTTGAAATCGACGCGAAATTCTGGTGTGAAAGGATTCAATATCTGCTTTCAGGGAAAATGTAAGAAAACACCTCAGTGACTGCCTGCCCGAGCTGTTGAGAATAAACATTCGTCTTGCATGCATGGCATAAAGTCAGGTCATCCGCGTATTTTATTAGTGTCGCGTCGTTAGGGGACCGAAGGCTCGACGTGTAATAGTGAATAAAGGACAGGAGATAGTACTGCGCATGTGGAGGCTTTATTTCCGACTCTTACGTGTTGGCGTCGAGTAGAGAAATAGGTTTGAAGCCAATTAATCAACCATCCTTAAACATCATCTGCTTTTTGAGATGGTTTATTGCAGAGGGTTATGAATGATAGATGTAAAATGTCCCCGCATTAACGCTTCTGTCGATTTGATTGGTAAATGCACTCTATATTTCTGAGATGGCCTCACGGCTTCCGAGTTTCGTGCGATTATCGTGGGATATTATTTTTGCATCCTTCAGGTCCTCCAAATGGATGTTGAGCGGCAGCGCGGACGAGAAGACGAGCTTCAGGGGATCTACGCCAAATTCCTTCGCTTCAAGGAGGACCACGAGCCGTGGCGGGATTCTGTGGGGTCCATCGACGATGCACCTACCCCCCCGTCAGCTGACAACGACGTCGATGATCGTGTCGATAATGCCATCACTCCGCCCCGCCTAGAAAGGTGTGTATTCGCTGCGAGTGATTCGCGTCAAACATCCATCGCCCAGATTAACTGGAGATGCCTTCACGGGAGGCGTTTGTTCCTGTCGGGTTGTCCGGAGAAACCTCGCTGTTTTTATTGTTGCTACTTAAACCAGCACAAGTAGGCATGTTTATTTATGGCGTTTGTTTTTGTTATAGTGATCGCGGCGGTTGGACTGAGATAGCGACTGGCGCCACGGACACCGCACCTCTAACCGAGGTTTCCACGGCAACCGCACTGGAGGCTGATTCGAGCCCTCCTCCCGTTGCCAAGATCCACGGAAACTCGGTAGACATGGATGATGACACGATCGAGGAGTCGTGATGGACGTTGTCTGGTTTTGTTGATGTTGCCCCATTTCAAAATGTAAATCTTTGACGTGATTTTGGGGTCTCTTGTGCCTTGTGAGTACGGTTTAAATAATAATAATAGTAAGGTCCGAGCACAACAAATAATTTAACGAAAACTGTATTTTAGTTCCTGCTTCAACTGCTCTGGTGAAACCAAAAATCGAGACAATTAAAGGAATGACCGAATTGCGATATGCCGCCGTTCTTATATGTTGGTATTGAACGGTATAGCCTACGCATTGATCGAAGAGATTTCCATTCAGATAAACTTGAGAGAGTGGATGGGAGGGGTCACTTAAAATACGAGCAGCGATTAGTGAACAACTATTGAAGTGGCGTTGAACGATGATTTCTTGAATGGAGAGCATAGGCAGGCCACTAGAAAACGAGATTATTGTTAAAAGGGTTAAAAAGTCAGAACATTTAAGGACGGGAAAATTTACTGGGGAGCAATATACAATGAGGGGAATTATACAGGCACGTACAAAGGTTTTTATATGGCTAGAGCTTGAACCAAGTCTCCTGAACCGGCGAAAGGAATGACCCAATTGCGATATGCCACTGTACTTGTGGATATTAAACGGTGCAGCCTGTGCATTGGTCGAAAAGATTTACACTTGAAGGGAGAGAATAGTCTAGAAAACGAGAATATTTCAGAAAATGCCTAAGAATGAACTAAGACACAGAGAAGACGGCATCAACATGGTCACCGATGAAATTTGATTTTGAGCTCGATGCGGGAAAACGTAAGGATGAGAATTTTGATGCGTTCCGCAGAAGACCACTCGAGTACCTCAGTGACTGCCTGCCCGAGCTGGGGAGAAGGCTTCGTTTCCAACTTGTAGCCATTTTGGTGCCCAAATAGATGTGCACCTGGTTACGTAGTTGGGGGTTGCTTGTGAATAGTGCTCATTGCTATTAATCGCGGATCATTTGTGAGCGGAAATTGGCAGGTTTCTTCGTTCAGGCGTTTGAATTTATTCATCTTCGAGAAACAAGTTCGTATTGCTTACCCGATTTACTACACCAAACTGCAATGAGGCATTTTAAAATTCACCCAATAGACAAGATCACTTTGAAAATGTCTTCCCATCGTGATCGGAACCGTCTTGTATGACCGTCAAATTTCATTTGGAAATATTTTAGTCGATTCGGCTAGGCCCAATAAAACCGTAAATATTACTGGTGTTATTGTTATAAGTAGCACTAAAGTGGCTTGTTTTAATGAAGCTATTTAGTAGCGCATCGCTGTAACGGTGTTTTGGCTCGACATAGCGCGGGATTTGAAGGACACACAGTGTCTACTGCGCGTCAATAGGACGCCATCTTGTGTCAACCACCATTAGACGGGGTGGCCGTCTTCTATGGCTATCTGGTTAATCTAGAGTGAGACCACACAATCTCTCCTCCAATACAGGATGCCTCACACTGGATCAAACAAGGACACAGCTGCTTTCATCCACAGTCGACGAGACCCATCCCATTCTTAACCTAAGTCTAAATAACCTCGCCAACCATTAATAACTGTTAACCTCGTTATATCCATTCCTTTCATTTCAATGCGTCTCCTCATTATAGCTGCCTGGATTGTGTATCCATGCTCTACGATTACCGTTACAAAACCCCCAGCGAAGGTCTAATATTTCTTAGGTTATAAGTAGCGTAATATGGGCCTGTTTTTATGAATTCGGTTAAGTAGCATATCGGCACCAAATTCGGTAACACCTAACACGTAATAATAACGAGAACGGACAATTTCGATCGGTACCGGCTTGGGTGTTTGAGACAGCCAATCGATTAGTTGGTGCGTCACTGCAGTAAACAGAACTGAAGATTCGCCAATTTGAAGAGAATACCTATCGATTGCCTCGTGGACAGTCTTTCTCCAAGCATGAAGAGGTCGAACACAGGCATTGTGAAACACTTATCGGAAGCCCCCCCTTAGCTTACACCCCCCAAGCCCAAAGCAACATTCAAGAATACATGCAGTTTCATGATCATATAATCGAATAAAATAATAATAGAGGGGCGATTAAACACATTCCCATAACATCGCATTAGTTTTTTCGTGTGTGTGTTGACCGGGAATCAATGAAAGATATGTACAAGGGAACTCAAGACAACAAGTGTTTGAGAAGTTTGGTGGTAAATAATTAAGGGGAATAGCTAGACATTACAGATAATTTATTTATTCGCCAGAATTCCATTCCTTCAACAGACTGGCGTAGTGAAAAGTCGCGAGAATTGGGTTGTGGGCAATCTTGAAATAACGTCTGCTGCTATATTTCACAAAGGCCGCCTATAATAAAATTTGCATTTTAATTAGTTCATGGACAAACCAATACTACTACTGCTACTACTAATACACAGTAGCAACGAATAAAATCGACACACTTACATTCAAAACCATCCCACTTTCTTCATCCTCCTTCACCTCCTCCACCTCATCTCGACCAATCTCCTGAGAGACACCTAGTTTCTTTACGAGCCGCTGAACTCTCGACAAAACAGACGCATACAACAGAGCCACCGAGCGTAGCTTCTCGGCATTCGAGTGACCGGTGAGGGCGCACAATTCCGGCGTCCACAGCTGCTGTTTCTGATTTTTCTGTTTCCCCGAGGTTGGTTCCAGGGAGCCAGAAGATCCGTAGTCAGAGGTGGGCGAATCAAACGGCGGTGAGTCATTCGAGGCGACGATGAGACGGCGAGCCAATAGGATGGCGGCTGCGTTCCGGAGACTCGCGGGTAACCGAGCCAAATCGAACTCCGTCAGACTCAAATCGAAGAGGTAGAGGCTGATAACTCGCACCAGTGTGCACTGCTCAGCACTCAAATCGGAGCAGCCAATTAGAGCACTGTCCAAAAATGAGTGCGGGATTTCGGCGTTCATCTCAAAATCGAGACCAGACAACATTTTCTCCTCGAATTTCAGTATCTAGGAGGTAAACGATGGACGATTATACAATTGAGCTACAATAAACAGTCTCCCACTACGCAATTAGTTATTCGTCATTTTATATATCTTATTTAATCATTTGGAATCCTAGAGATTTTAGTGGAATTAAAGTGGCATTTAACGTGGAATATTTAAATCAATAAAAATAAAGCATTTCAGATTATCATACGACAAGGCTAAATCAGCATTTTTGCAACAAAACAACAGAGATACACTGTCAACCAATGGGATTTACCTGTTTGGGCGTGAAGGAGTTTTCGGTGAGGTAGCAGAGGCTGCGGAGATTGGCCGACACCCTCTCGTTGACCTTGCCGGCAAGGAAGATGGCGGTGATTCCAACCAGCTGGTAATCGGCGCTATCAATTCGTCTGCGGGACATGTACCGATCCACGAAGTTCGTCGCCATGTGGAGCGTTTCTGTCTTCATTCGGAGGTATTGTTGAACCTGTAGGGCAAGAACCAATCGGTTTTTAGTTTTATTTCGTCTGGTCGTCGTCGTCGTCAGCGCCGCTGCATCATCTCAACCAATGGAATTCAGGTACGCTTCCCACCAGCGTCATCTAGCCATTAGACACTTCGTGGTTCGTGGAAAGCAACACTACATCCTTCAAAGACATGTGAGATGAAACTCTAGTCGCATCGAGCTACAAAACTACTTACCTTGATCATCCAGTCAAATAGAGTGGCACGAATACCGATTTTCAGGTCACTTTGCATCAAACAGTTCTCCTTGATGCCCCGAGATTGGTTGACATCACGAATGAGAAGGTAGTGAAGAATCTGCAGGGATTGGTAATTAGTAAAGCATTTTATTTAACAAAACTGGCATCAAAAAATTGACCAATGGGCTATCAAGACAAAGACGCACACTGTTCCTATTGGTGGTGCATAAAAATCAACTCACGCGCTTGTAGTAGACGTGAAATTCACCCTTATCAGCATCATCGCGATCGAACATCGGGTTCAAATCGATCTCATCGGAGACATTGACGTATTCCTTGGGCCAACTACCATTGTAGCAGCAAAAGGCGAGTCGTGTGGCCTCTGGGATGTTTAAGTTGGCATTCTTCTCTTCAACCACCAGTGTCTGATCCTCAAAGAGTTTCCGCATGCGCTCAACACCAGAAGGAACGTGATTGCGATCTGTAGTTAAGCAAAGTGTTCTTTTACGGGACGAGATAATCGCGAGTACAAGTTAATGATGAATTTGTCCAAGTACTCACCTTGTAAACCTCGATGTTCTCGTCGTGGAACGAGTGGAGCGCGTTCCTGGAGGGTCTTAGTCTCGATGGGTTTCTGACGCATGGCCTGGAACATGTGGTCAATTCGTTGATTGCCCTGTAATCCCTTCGAAATTTTGCGCTCCAGTTCTTGATCGGCTACAGAAACGTTGCAATTCTCGGTATCTTCAGCCAGCTGACTGTGAGAAGGGCGCATCTTTTTGGTTCTACGGCGTCCGCAAGGTGCTTTCGAATTTTCCACAATGTCTCGATGCGAACGCCCAAAGATGTTGGTAAATTGGACGATAGCACAGTTTTTTAACACATTTTCGGGCATTTTAAATTGAATAATTTCTAAAACGGCAAATGCAGTCAGTAAGATGACAAGTCAGGTGAACTCAAACACTTTCAAAACGGAATGGATCGATAAATATTTAAGAATTATCCAAAAAAATCAAAGAAGCCAAAAAATTGAGGACCTCGTCTCAATGGTATGTCATGCCATCCCATAAACTAAAAGAATCGCATGTCGTAGCCACATTAAATATGAATTTAAACTCGTGAAGATCCGGGGATTGTGCACATTCATACGAAATAGCAGGCAAGGCCATGGGATGAATGTTAAATCACGTGAACCAATTTCTCGAGATATTTAACTCAGTAAAAACTGCGGAACAACCTCACAAACACAGGTTATGAGAGGAGTCGAAAAGGCGCTTTACAAGAACAATAAACGGATGCATAAAATAAAAAAAAACAAAGGATATTGACTCACCTAAAAGAGTTATGATAAGAAGTTGTCTAAAACGAGTTAAACGGAATTAACTAAAAACAGCGAAGACTCGAGCTTGATCTATAAAGCTGGCGTCCAAATCTGCGCTCTCTATATACGTGTGAACGATAATCGATGGAATTTAACTCAACAGAGCATGCAAACACACAGCAATTCGGCCAACAAAGTACGTGTCCATAATGTGGTTAAACGAGCCAATCAGCAGGCAGCACTTTGACCGGTATGCACGCCATTGGCGGTTGCACCTTGTTTGTTCAGTTTAGGGGTGGGGGTGTTGGTTTCGTGTGTTGAGAGAAAACACGATCGAATATGATTTATTAGACAGCTCGCGAACCAATTGATTAACAGCATTCATCGGTGGTGTGGTTATGGCGTTGCTCATTTGACCATTTTGAAACTGATGATTCATTGCTACAGTTATTGTTAAAATAGGCATCGTTCTTAAAATAGCATTTTTATCTCGAATAAAATAATTAGAATTAACACCGGTAATTGCCTTACCCAACTAAACATCACAATTCCTGGGCTATCATGAAATCTTCTTACTTTTTAAACCCTTCGTGGGTTTTTCAAAAAAATAATCTAGTTTGCCAATGACTTAAATATAATAACCATCCGAGAGACTATCATCCAACGCCACTTCACTAGTTGTGAACACTCCACTGCTCGTCGATTAGATGAGCCATCAAATCTCTTCTAGTTGATATAAATTTAACTCTTTTCGACCAACGCGAAGGCAATGTCGTTCCAATATTCAACTTGGTATTCCGTACGTTTCATTTCCTCGAAATCAGGTGAAGCTACTTTTTGATCCTAATAAAGAGAGTACCCTTATTAATTTCTTATTTCATCCGGAGTCCAAGCTTCGATCACGTTTTATTTTTATTATTTTAGACGAATTAAACTCAGCCATACTGACATATGTTGTGAACGGTTTTAGTAAATTGCAATTTAATGACCATCACTATTCGGACGGGACGATAATAGCGAATCTCTAGTTCACCACATCTAGAAAAAGTGATCTTTGTTTTGATGATTAAATACGATGTAGAACAAATGGTTCGACGTTTTAAGCCCCAATCAAAACGCATAACACAATTACTGACACGTTGGCAGCCAAACGATTGTGTTAAACTATGGTTTACGTTTTCAAAAGCGGAGTTTAAGGTGCCCACGATCAACGATCATTTGTGGACATCATAACTCTGCCGTTTTATAGCATACCAAAACTCTTCTTTCCTCAATTCATAATTTTCAATCAGAGTCCAAAATACCAACCGAAAAAATGCCAATTGAAAAAAATTCCACATTTTATCAACAACAGAAACCCATAATTAATCGACACTAAAGAGGGGGGTGAGGGGGTTGAGATCTGTTGATTATTTTTCTTTCTTCAGCTCGACCTCGGGGGCAATCATTGCCGTGGTAGACGACTGACGACTATCGCCTTGCATCGACCCTGGAACCAAAAGAGCGTAAGATAAAAAGGGGGCATGTTGACCCAGAAAGAGAAGCAACAAGACAGCGAGACCTGCCTGGTGGATGTCTCCGATAGATAGCCCGAGCCCTCTCCGTCACCTGATAGCCGTCAGTGTCCAATGATGGACCAGCAAATTGGCGAGGGTCTCTTAACCCAGGCGCATCCGGTTGATTGGAGCTGTCAAAGTCGTCTTCTAGTTCAAAGGGGTTGCAGCAGACGCAGTAGAAGAAGCAGGAGATGCATGCGAGTGGCAGAACCAACGTGATTAGGGCGAGGAATGGCGAGGTTTGGATGAAGAACTGGACGCGAGACAGAGAAAAAACACATTTGATTAGTCGAGAAGTGATTGGGCGAGGAATGGCGAGGTTTGGATGAAGAACTGGACGCGAGACAGAGAAAAAACACATTTGATTAGTCGAGAAGTGATTGGGCGAGGAATGGCGAGGTTTGGATGAAGAACTGGACACCAGGCAGAGAAAAAACACATTTGATTAGTCGAGAAGTGATTGGGCGAGGAATGGCGAGGTTTGGATGAAGAACTGGACGCGAGACAGAGAAAAAACACATTTGATTAGTCGAGAAGTGATTGGGCGAGGAATGGCGAGGTTTGGATGAAGAACTGGACGCCCGGCAGAGAAAAAACACATTTGATTAGTCGAGAAGTGATTGGGCGAGGAATGGCGAGGTTTGGATGAAGAACTGGACGCGAGACAGAGAAAAAACACATTTGATTAGTCGAGAAGTGATTGGGCGAGGAATGGCGAGGTTTGGATGAAGAACTGGACGCGAGACAGAGAAAAAACACTTGATAGGTCGAGAGGCACCGATTTGAAAGAACTTTGAGCCTTGAGCTTACTCTAATGCGTCTGAAACGGCGAACTTAACAAATAGAAGACGTCAAAGTCCAAGAGTGCTACTATTCGGTTTATAAGCAAACTGGAACGTTTTTAGTATGACCTCCAATTCAGAGAGAATGTTCCTCCCAATAACCTTCAACCCTACAAACAGGGGTATGCGATAGGTCTAAAAGTAACTGGTCACGTGGAATAGGCACAATATTTCATTTTTGACCGTTTTATAACGGATCATCGCCAGCGCAAATTGTCGACGCACGTACCCGCATCGATGTGGTGAAATCGTAGAGGGATCGCAACACACCGGTCCACAATCCGCTTCCACCGTAGAACTGCAAGTTAAAAAATCGATAAGAATGTAGCGAGCGTAATCAGTGGCGCGTGCATGTGATTTTAAGCGACCTTGAACGCGTCAGAGGTGCGCCCAATCAGCTGCTGAATTGGAGCACTGCCAAACGTGAGGTGACCTGATTGGCTAGTGACAGACTAGCATCTAAACCAGACTGACAGAGGCATGTTGAACTCACCGACAAGCGTCCATCCACTGCATCCTGCAGAAAATCGATAAGAAGTTCCTTCGTCAAGCCGGTAATCTCCTCGGGTGAGCCCGGATGAAGCGCGATTCGCCCATCGACAGCGCTGACCAGAAGGAGACCGGGTAGCCGAAGACTCGTGATTGCGAGGCTGTTGAGACCGTAGGTATCGGTGCTCCACACGAACCTGAACTTCCTAAGACCGACAACAAGAGAGCAGTCGTCGGAATCCCTCTACTGTTATATCCTGGTGGTACTCTCATTTTCCCCTTCCTCAACCCCCTTATCCCTTCGGCGATACTTTCCCAGCCGTCACAAAAGAGCTCTCAAATCGGTATTTAAAACAGACACGTAAAATCAAAGCTCTCACAAACCTACTGAAGGAGAAGTGAGGTTGTATCCGTGACCAGAGCTCTCCCGAGTTGCTTGAGCCTAAAATCAAACGGAACGTGAAATTTGATATGCCTAGACGGTCCTGCGCCGACGATGCGGTGGATAAATCGATTTGTGTCTTGGTCTGGCCTCAATTTTGATCGCTTTTGTCCAAAAATGGGAGACTGACCCCCGCTCCAGAAAGGACTCTTCCCCAGGCATGTGAGAACAACTCATGACAACAACGACTGCGCGGAATACCCTTCCACGCGCTGCGCCACGTGTCAACGCGGCTGACGAGGTGACCACGCGTTTGACCATTCCAGGCCCCTCTGGGGATTCGTCAGCAGCCTCGACTTCGACGAAAGGAAAAATCCCGATTGACAATTAAGGGGAAAATCCCAAGTAGCTAACCCATTGGTCTCGGTGGAGTCGTTCTCCATTGGCAGAATAAAAACGCAGATCATTTTTGCCCCGTGAGAAGAGGCCAACTGCCTAGCTGTGTCGCTGATCTCTTGGGAGACTAGGCGGGCGAATAGCGGCTGCCTATTGGTTCGAATGAAGGCTTCCACTTGGGCGGAAATAGTGCTCCCGCTGCCATCTACACGGTGAAAAAGAAAACGAATCAAAGAGAATCTGGTCTACTTCCATCAGGAAGCACCTCGGAGGTCTGGAAAAAATCCAACTTTCGCTTCTAGCTGTCTAGACGTCTTAAGTCGCAGAAATCAGCAGTTGAATGCCTCCAACTTTCTGGCACAGTCAACGTTCAGTGACCATTTGACAGGTGGTGACAAGAAATATCGTATTTTAGAGTTAGAAACGAGAATTAAGGTGTTTACCTGTGATTGGACGGAATATTTCGTGAACACCATCCCTATAGACTCTTATTTCTGTGACGGTATCACGTGTTTTCTAAGAAAAAAAAGTTCTTTCAGATAAATTATCAAAAAAATCCAGCTCAAACACGGTTCATCCTACATCGATTCGGTAAAAGGGCAGCTGTAAACGAAACTGCTCCGCTGCATCATTGAAGGCGTCCTAAAACATATCGAAAATATAATTGCTACTTTATAACGATTAAGTAGCCTTTATGTATTTACCCACAAATCGCCCACAGCGTCGCCAGAGAAGAGGAACAAGACGTCGGCGTCGTGTTCGGCCAGCCTGTCGGATAATTGGCTTTCATTGGGGATAATTTCAACCGCAGGACTAAAAGGAATGCTCAAGTACAATCCATGCAGATTAAGGCGAGTGCAAGTCTCCCAAAATAGTACCCAAGAACGCGCTGAACAAACGCCAATACGCCCGACACGGTACGCTCGTAGTTGAAGTTGAAGGAGACGCCGTTCTTGTAACTAAACACGAAAATGGAGTGACGCTGGAGCGAGAGGGGGTGGGTTTCTGGGTTACTCATCATGCAAAGTTCTGATTCTGGTTACGTAGGGCGAAAAATAAATTAAAATGCACAGAAACAGAGCCAACTAACAACAAAATAGGTACCCCAAGATCTTTAAATGGAAGCAATGATGTCAACGGGCCACGTAAACGTACAGCAGCAAGGTTGGATAGCCTCGGACGCCAGAAGTTGAGGTTTCTAGTGGATAGCGAGTTCCATCGATTCTTCCAACGAACAAACCCGGCTCCATTTGACTCAGCTTAAAGGCAGCCGCTGTGTAAGGCGATTCAAATCGCCGACAATGACCACACCACGGCGCGTAGAACTACCAGACGAGATTTTTATTTATTGGTCCGAAAGACCGAAATACCTTAACAAGCACAGGGTTGGATGACGCGATCGCCTTGTTAAAAGACCTGTAAATATGACGGTTGAATTCAAGGGAGATAAAAACGGAGCTTACTCAGCATCAAATTCAATAACGCTGCCATGGTAACCGTAAGCTGGATCTATAAGGATACGATCGAAATGCGATAAGGGTCTTACTCAGGTAAATTCCGATGATAATTAAGAGGCAAAGACCCTGGGAAGATTGCATCCTGTATGTCTAAAAAAATCAATGAAAATATCAAAAGGTTTCAGAACAAACAAGCGAAAATGTTTTATAAATAAAATTATTTGAAGGAAGCGGTTCGTTTGAAATGGATAGTGAGTTGTGCGGATAAGGGTGATGTTAGGTACCAAGATGACAAAAAGAAAGCGACGCTTCCAGGCAACCGGGTTGTACAATACACTCAATTCCGTATAACCAACCGTGACGCACGGAAGCAACAATTTGGTTTCGCGATAAACCCAGGTAGTTAACGAATAAGTCGCGCGATTCTTGGTGAAGTGAGGTAAAACCATCTGAAGATAGTCATGCGTCAGGGGTACTTGTAGTGATGTTTATCACATGTTTTACACACTGCTCAAGTTGCTAAGTTCGTGTGCGCTGAGCTCCATCGACTATGAATATTAGTCGGGAGTGGAGAAATGCATATTTAAATGACAGCGTAAAACGTATATCAGGGAGACCCTCCCGGAAGAGCGTTGGAAACCAACGTCTCATTTTCCTCTTTTAAACTCACGCGACCGAATTAGCGATCAAAAAACGATTCCACTTATACCAGGGCGAAGAAGAGAACAGAGAAGACGAAGCGGCGTGTCGAAATAGTCGAACAAACCTCCATGATTTGAGGGAGTGGGGTTTCGGAAGTAGTGAAAGATATCTGCATAATTCATGTTTTCACGTTTCATTATGGTTGTTGTTTGTTTAAATTATGTTGAAAACTAATGACGTTTAATTTGTTC
This sequence comes from Proteocephalus fallax, assembly GCA_028672205.1. Taxonomy (NCBI): domain Eukaryota; kingdom Metazoa; phylum Platyhelminthes; class Cestoda; order Proteocephalidea; family Proteocephalidae; genus Proteocephalus; species Proteocephalus fallax. The sequence goes on along the minus strand of JAPUBX010001940.1, from coordinate 27,309 downwards.
ACCGGACAGAGTGTGGGTTTGTTTGAGGTTCAACGCCCAATCTGGTCTGGGGCGAATCGAGTCAAGAACACACCAGCTCCTGAGCCCTTACAAAGCGATAGATATAGCGCACCATAAAGATGAATTCGTAGAATGTTCCATCCACGGCTAAGAAAATTCTGGCTCGCTTTCCCCAATCCCTTCGACACGTGACAAAGTCGAGTCTTACCGTATATTATAGGGTAATATAAGAAAAGGAACCTCTAAGTTATTCAATGATGTTTACTTATTAAAAAAATATAATAGCTTTCAGGTTACATACCTATTTTAGAAAATGGATAGACTTGTGATGATTGCAGTGAATGCAAGTTATTATTATACTTATTCCAAATAAAATAAGAACTTCATTGGTGGATTTGAACAAGGCGGTATACAAAAATCACGTCGTCTTTAACAGCGTGATACATACGAAATAATCTTAGGCCATTAAGTTTTAAATTAATGGATGAATTTTCCATGATGCCGGGATATTTGATCAACAAATCTTTTATTTGGACCTAATTTTCGATTGTTCAATAATTTCAAGGAACAATGCGTAGTGGCGTGCGCTTGTAATCTAGCAACCTGGAGGCCGGGTGGCGGAAACTGTCTCGCGCGCGTTATGGACAAGGCCTTCTATGGCCGCCATTACCTCGTTGTTATTTCCTCCATTCCTGTTAAACATTAAAATGTTGAAATTTCTGGTCTTTGTGACCATAATAAAGCGTAAAAAGTATTATTATTATTCGATCCACGACATCATAGAACAACAAATTGGTGAGCCAGTAGTTTTGGAAAGCTAGTGGCTCATCGTTTGTTCGAACGGGCTTTAACATACGTGGACGTCGCGCTGAAGCACATTTTTACCCTCTCCGGGATCGAACCTTCATTGAAGTAATAAACGTCGACTTTTAACATCCTACAATTCTTATTTTGGGATGCACTCTTAACCCTAGAGAACCGTACCATTCCACAAACAACAAAATTGAATAAACCTTCGAAAAGCTTATGTTTTTTTCAATAACTCAAACCCCAATTTCGCCAAGACTATTTCCCGTATAAGGAACACGACCGGTGTGTAAGGCTTCCGATGCAGACATGCCACGGTCTCACGTCCTCTCGGGCAAATTAAAAGCGGGTCTCTTGTTTAAGTGGCTTCTCTGGTTAAGGAACTACACAAATTTCTCAGTATAATTTGGGTCATAAATTCCAATTTTCGTTTTCAGATTGTTCGATTTTTATCTATCCCGCGATGGGCGATAGGCGCAGTGCTATCTCCCTTCCTCTTCAACTATTACACGTCCAGCCTTCGGTCCCCTAACGACGTGACACTAATAAAATACGCGGATGACCTGACTTTATGCCATCCATGCAAGACGCAAGGCGATTCTCAACAGCTCGGGCAGGCAGTCACTGAGGTACTTGAGTGGTCTTCCAAGAATGATCTTTTGCTGAATGCATCAAAATGCATCCATATCACATTTTCCCTGACAGCCTCTGCCGACACCCCCGAAATTTCATCACTACATAACTTCGCTCCGAGCCCAAAATCGAAGTATCTCGGGGTGATTTTTAACAGTCGGTTATCGTGGAGTGATCATGTCGTTGTTGTCTTTGGTAAAAGCCGCCGTCTTTGCTTCCTTGTTCGCCGATTCAGGAGACTTGGTTTGAGTTCGAGCCATATAAAAACCTTCGTCCATGCCTGTATAATCCCCCTGATTGTATATTGTTCCCCAGTCATTTTCCTCGGCCTTAAATGCTCGGACTTTTTTACCCTTCATCGATTTTTTTAAATAATCTCGTTTTCTAGCGGTCTGCCTATTCTCTCTATCAAAGAAATCATCGTTGAACGCCACTTCAATAACTGCTCATTAATCGCTGCCCGAATTTTAAGTGACCCCTCCCATCCCCTCTATTCCAGTTTATCGGAATGTAAATCTCTTCGACCAATGCGCCGTCTATACCGGTCAATTCCAACAAGAACGGCGGCATATCGCAATTCGGTCATTTCCCATTTGTCCCGATTTTTAGTCTCACCAGACCAGGTTAAACAGGAACTACAAGACAATTTTCGCATCTAATATTTGTTATCCTGCCTTTTTTAATGCTGAAAGTTTTGGTCCTCGTGACCTCAATAAAGCCACTACAATTATTATTATAAGGCCCAATGCTTCCCGGTCACAAGAACTCAAATTCCACAGTATTCCCTAAATTCGATCATCTCGCCTTCTAGTATCCCCAATAATTATATGGCTTCGCTTATAATGGGATATACATCACCTCCATTGCAGGTACCTTCGTCCTTTGTTTTTCTACCAACCCCCCAGACATGTTTTACATTCGAATTACTGGAAGAAATTCAAAATGACTGTGTAGATTCGATGGAGATCGTGATCATAGTTTGGGTTTAAAGGAAACGTGTCTATCGACTTTCAGTATATTTTCTACAACATTGTAATTGTCTATTCTACTTTGCTACCCAGTAAAGCTGGATATAATAATGTCTCAAACCTTTGAGATATGGAGCCTCTACATTTAACGAAACAAATTTCGTAAAACAAATGTGACCCCTCAAATGACAAACCGCGTTTTCTTTGTGAGCAACTTCCACTCCATACAACAAGGCAGCTAGCGATGGTCGATTTTACAAAGTGATACGTTTATCACGCAAAGCATTTAGGCAATACATACAGTTATTAAGAATTGATATTGTTTACATATTGCGTGAGAAGAAAGACCTGTTCAAAATGCATCGTGGATGACATTTTTTCGTGTTACACGTTCTCGCGGAGGTCAGCTCTGCTGTTAACCGGGGTCAAGGCCTCTTCAGTCCCACTGATGCCGTCACCATCGAACTTCTGAAGGCCGCCTTCTTGTTGGAATAATTTCTGAAGCGAGCTGTGGACCGAGTAGTAGCTCTCGTCCTCGTAACTCGACGCCAGCGCGTTGGACTCCGAGAAACCGAGAAGGCGGGTTGCACCACGCCCGAGGCCAGCAGCCCCAAAGCGCAGAGACAACTGGGAGAAACGCAGCGGACCAGGACGGGCCTTCTGGGTGCCTCGCACAGTATCTTCACCCTCCTCTTCGTCGGCATCGTAGGCGTCATCATCATCAGGCTCTCTACCCGGCTCGTTCACAGTAAAATGTTCGTCCACAATGCTTGTTTTAACGTCGCTCCGCGGGGTGTTCTGATCACCGCCGCCCATGCCATTATCTTCACTGGGAAAATAGGCTACCAACTGATGGTTGTAGAAGGTATCACGCCCGCCGTCTCCAATGGCCATAGCGAACAGCGATCGTTTCTTTCGACACCAGAGCTCCCTGTTGACCAGAAGTACGATGCCGAACAGGATGGCGAGGAAGGCAATGATGATGAAGGCGATTATGGGGAGGGTGTTCCAACTGTCGGTGACGGCCGGGGCCGAAATAATCTGCTTATCCTGTGGCGGACAGGAGTCTAGACAGGCGTCCAGTGCCCGGTAGGAGATGTGCCCCATTGCGCATAGATGCCGACAGTGGCGAGAACTGTTGACGGAGGGGCACGGGCCGGACTCGTGCGTCCTTCCACCCAGTTCGTGGGACCAATAAGCACACCAGAGGGTCGTGTTCCTTCGAAAATTCACCAGGAGGTCGCGCAGGCCAACCGGAGTGATCGGTTGGAGGGGGTTTAGGGAGTAGGACGATTTGGCCGAATACTCAAGTTGCCATATTTCCGAGGCAACACCGGACGAGAGGTTCAGCAGGTACTGGTGGTAATCGAGGACAGAGAAGGGGTTTTCGCGGAGAAACGTGTACGTCCTCACTCGTGGGTTGAAGGATCCGAGGCTGGAGAAGCCCATGGGGCTCAAGGACGGCGCGTAGAAGAGGGGAACGGAAGGAACACCTAGAAGTAAATACAAGTGGTCGTGAGGCCCGTTCTGCCTATCTATTCAGAGCTAGCCCCTGAGTGTCGACACGTACCATCTGTTGAGAACACGACACGGAATGAGTCGACGTGCTGATGACCAAATACGCCAAACGCGATGACGTCGGAGAATTCTTGGAAAATGGACACCAACGCTTCATTGTATCCGTCGAAGAGGTGGCGGTACACCACGGGGGAGTTGGCAGGAGCACCCAGGGGAAAGTGCATCAGAAAGAGGGCCTATAAGAAATAAAATGTTTCGCGGTTAAATAGAGCGTACTTATATTATTAAAGTAGCCAAGTAGTCGTTACCTTTTGTTTATCACGACGAGTTTCCAGAAGCTCGTCTCGCACCCATTTGAATTGACCCAGGGGGTCGGTGATGTTTAATTGGGCTCGCGGATTACGGCGAGAATACACAAGGCCGTTGAGGGATAGTACGCGTAAAATTTTCGTGGTTGTATCGCTTTGGAGTCGAACCAGGCGAGAGAAGTAGCAACCTAGAGACACAAAGAGACAGACTGAACCCCTGGTTCGAGACACAGCACAAATAAGCAAAACACAACTCAGTTTGGACCTAACAGCCTTGATGGAGGGATTCGTCATTTGGGACGCAATCTCCACATCAGAAATTTCCATGAACTGCAGTAAGCATTAGGGATTGATTGAGTGGCTCCCCGAAGAGGGGTGATAGTTCTTGCACAAATACACCAGAAACGTCCTCGAATTGGAATTGGGAAACAGATGAAACGGTCCGGTGTAGTGATTCTGGCTGTTGGAACTTGTAGCGACGCACGAAACTAGGAACTCAATGTCTGCTTTAGTGGCGCTGATGAAACTCGACTGGGTTTATGTTCTTCGCTTGGTGGTTCGAGCGAATCGAATTCCGTAGTTCGACAGCTGGCCATGCAGTGGTCCCATACCTCAGATTGTTGTTCAGTTCCGTCTCCACAAAGGGCACTCAGTAGTTGACGCAAAGAGCCACTGGCACTTGAAACATGTTTGTCTGACCGGCGTAGGAGGTGTCAGTTGTCCGTAAACGAGTGCTATAATTATCACAATTATCACACCGAGTGAAAACTCTGGATAGCGGACAGCGACACGACTGACCAAGAGTTACAGTGCGCACATGAAAATTTGCCAGCAGGATTCGACCTTGCAACGGGCTGAACGTTTTGGTCCTCGTGGCCGTAATAAGGCCAAGAGGAAGAAGACTAGAAGCGTACCGTCGGCAAACCTTGAGGCGTGTATGTCCTCCTTGTCCACGAGGGTAATCCAGTCGCCCCAGAGCTCTGGATCGGAGGCCAGGCGTGAGCACCATTGTCGGCGTTCTGGGTCATCAGCCAGGGGTGACATCTGGCTGTCTGGAAAAACGTCGTGGTTACCCAGGCTAGGAATCACAGGGATGTTGCGGCTACGCGGAAACACCTCGCGCAATGCTGCTGCAACCACCTTCATTGTGCGCAGAAAGTCTGCCTCGGTGACGCTGAAGTGCGAGCTGGAGTCTCTGTGGTGCGTAAAAACAGACAAAACAAAAGACATAGACACAAGAGACCAATGGTAGACCCAGATGGTAGATATCTAACCAACGCCCACCATTCGGTCTGCACACACAACCGAAATGAGAAACTAGCTGTGCGCAGGACTTCCCAGCTGCTAATAATAGCGGCGCCATTACCTCATAAGACTATATTTTTACATCTAAAAAATAAAATCAATCCATCAGAACTCAAGATCAATTAAACAAACGCCCACACACGATTTACATGCTGCGATTGGTTGATTTGAAAAATGGCCCCGCGTCGCAAAAACACGCGTGGAAGGAAGCTTTCCTCTTTTCTTCAAAGGAGGCTAGAGTACCCCGGAATCGAAAGCTGAAAGAAAGCCACAGGTGTACTAAACGTTACAATATACCCGCGAAGCCGCTTGCTTATCCTCTAGTTGAGGAGGCAGTTATGGAAGCGAAGACCACGCGCGGTGAATGAATTCGACGAGAGCAGACGCAAAAGTGATTTTTCCCGCGCTTACCCAGAGAAAATGACGAAATCTGGGTCGCCTTTCGATAGGCGTCTGCTGGCATTGAGAGCGGAGATCCAAAGACGCAGAGGAGAATCGCAGCTGTAGTTGCCCAGTTCGCCAACACAGTTATGCTTGGCGTAATCTATGTCAGCGTGTATGTCTGCAAATTGCCAGAAGTGGCCTACAAAATGAAAAACAAAATAAAACGATATCACTTGGAAAAATTTATAACCGCGGTTGATGGATCAATGTCTTACATAATAAGTTGGATAAGTGAAATAATCGATTGATATACACAAATAACACTCACCGATATTTGAATGTCTTGAAACGACATCGGTCGCAGAAGAATATATCCAAATAAGTGCGTTAAAAAAAATTAATGCGAAAATTTTCATGTTCGGGAAATAAAAATACGAGTGGGTTTAATAAAGAATGCGGAACATCTTTGAAATCGACAGGCAGTTATGTCAGCGCAACAAAGCAACAGCAATAGGTGGACTTGGAAAGACCGCTTTTTGTAAAACATATTTAAACAATAACTGTTTATTCAGTTCATTAATGCAAACGTAATTTCATTATGGTGAAATTCACTACAAATTGATTTTTTTATTATTATTAATATATTCCGACGGATTACTCATAGAAAATGATGCCTCCGTGACCTATTCAAACAACCATTAATCTGGTTTATCTTCAGGCATGAGAATACGGAAGACAAACCCCCTACTATTGCTTCTCCTACTTCTGTTTAGTTTTTGCTTTAAGCTGCGACACTCAACATGCGTGTTTTCTGGGAGGACACGCAGCGAATGACACTGCTACGTTTCGCGGGAAGTCAGGAATGGGCAACGGTTAGGAGGCCGATAAGAAGTGTCTGAGACTGTTGCTCTTTCAAAAATATTAATTTATACTATAAATTGTTGATGGCGGATGCTGTTACTTTGGTTTCGCAATATATTTCATTATTATACATCAGCTGACACAAATGAAAGTTAAAAATATTGCTACACCAATCTAATTGACACAGCTGCAAATTTATTCTCAGCTAGCGCTTAACATCACTTTATCTCGAATAGAGATGCCCATTATTGCGTCAATCGATAATTTACGCGGGAGACCATGTTTGTGGTGAATAATCACTATCGGGATCTCCCAGACCTGAGTAATGGCCCCAGCGACTTTTTAACCACGCCGATTTCATCCAGCTCATATCTAGAGTAATCAGGCGATAATAATATTAAAATCGCGCGAATGGTTATACGAGCAAATTAATTTTCACTCTCCCAGAGGAAACGGTCGGTAATACAGAGATAACTTTACCTGACCTTATTTTGGGCCATAGGATAATCGCAAAAGAAACAAGTCTGCATTCGTAAAGGACTCCAAAAATATAATGCATATTATGTCATCATCGTCATAATAATCAGACCACATCTATCAGTCAAGCCAAATCAAATAGATTTCGGAACGGACAGGAAAAAAGGGCTCATCAGTCAACCATGGGGATAATTAATAGGCAATATTAATAATAATAGTACTACTCCTACCAAGAAGAACCAATAAAAACACGAAAAATAATTGATCAAGCGGCCTGTAGAGGAGAAACATGCGGGGGAGCAGACGTCTCGTCCTCGTCGTGGGAGGCCAATCTCACACTGCTCCTCCTCCTCTTGCTACCCGCTACGACAGACTCCTCCTCCTCCTCTTCGTCGTCGGTTGAAACGGCGCCGTTTGACTGGATCTTCGGATAGAAGGCGTCTGGGCGTAGAGCCGTCGCCATATCGCTGTTTGTCGTCACGCTGAATGGCATGTGGCCGTGCTACAACAACAACAACAATAGCTGAACAACAACAATTGAACCATCGAGCCTCCACTTCCCTTAAGGATCGCCCGAATCTCCCAATCAATAGTCGCCAATCAGCTTCTTCTTTGTCGCAAATATCTACTCCTGTTGGCTTCATGCATGTCTCGGGGTAAGTCAGAGCTATTTTTTGTCGAGCTAAGACAGTCGGTACGAGTTCAGCACCCCCTCCCATAACGGTTAACCTGTTAAACGCGCCTAAGAGACACAGGAGATGGGTCTATTCGACCAGTGGTGTCTACAAACGTGGACTGTCTTGATCAACCCTTCAATGAAAACAGACGCGGGAAACTGGTAACCGGTGAGCGCGATTAGGAAGACACCTACACAGTCTTTGGCTCGTCGATTGGCGCCTCTCTCTAGAAGGACACAGACGACGTCGACGCGATTCTGTTGCGCCGCCCAATGCAGCGAAGTCCATCCATTCTACAAGGAGAGAGTGGAGTGGCAGTCAAAGCGTGTGCGCACGTGTTCGTCAATGGCCAGTGCTCTCAAATCGAAAAAAACAGCGCTTTTTAAAAGCTTGCCCAGATGTTTACGACGGTGCAAGGTGAAGCTCCTAAAAAATGCTTCACCCGCGACCTTCAACCTAAAAGTTAGGAGATAGGGAAGATAAACGAGGCGACAGAAACACAGACGGTAGTGGGTGCTCTGGGGTGCGCACGTGGTCGCCGAATGACCCGATTGGTTGAAAGGTATCGCTTCGGCCGGATTGGTTAAAACGGGGACGATAAGGTGTTTAAAAGGCAGGAAATAACGGGTTTTTTGAAGGCTACGATTATGAGGTGGAGAAAGAACAGGAGAATGTGATAGGGTGGTCAATGATGAAATGGCAGGACTAGAATGAGAAGGGGAATAGGCGAAAGAGGAGGTTGAGGGGTGCGAGCTGATATACATGATGGCTGATTGGAGGAGGATAGGTTGTCTCTACAACCAAAAAAGCACTTTCTGTCACATGGGCGCGTTTTTTCCCCAAAAAATCACAACGACAATAAAAACCATTGACAGCTAAATTGGCGTAAATACCCTGAGGCGCCGGTGAACGCTAAAATCAGTAAACAGTTTCTACAATTCGAGCCTTCAAGTCCTTTTCGAGACAAACACATCGAAATGAAAGTATTCATTGGAAATTGAGGAGGGTTTGGAGAAGTGCGAGGAGTAGGAGGGAGGATAGGAGGTCTGGAGAAGGGGAGAAAGAAGGAGGAAGACTGATACGGAGACGAGCCGATAACCCCTCTCGGTGAATCAACACGACAACACAACACTCACCCGATCGAAGGCATGAATTTTGGCTCCCATGTCAAGAAGCCGCCTCACGAGGGAACAGTTGCCGTGGTAGGAAGCGAATATGAGTGGCGTGAAGTCGGCCTAGAGGATATAGAGAGGGTGCGAAGATGCTGGTAAACCTGCTACTCAAAGTCTATTAAAGTAGTACTCGGGGTTTTCAACAAACAAATATCTCAATGACACTACACGAGGCGGGACTTATACGAGCGTTGTTATCAGCAGAATTAAGTAGCCATGGCTTATTGACGGTCTGGCCCCACAAAATCCATACTAAAGAAATACACTACTCATAACACATACCAGTAGTAGCAGCATGACAACACTTCAAAGCGAAGTAGTTAAAGGACCCATATGATGCGCATTAAAACACCCAGCTGGTCAAATTGGAGTTTCAAAGGCGCTGCTTCAGACATGCACCCATGAGAGGTCAAGGTCATTCGCGCGACACAAGGTGTCCCGGTAAAAACGAATGCTTACCAGTAGCTGCGCAAGGCAAGCAGTGATGAAGATTTTTTGAAGCGAAAAAGTGGGAATAGAGGAAACACGTGGAAATTTGAATTTTAAATTAGCTTGGCAACAAATTACGTGATTGGACCACCACCAGAGATGGCCTCAATCTCCTCCTCGGGGTAACGAGGCTTTGGCCAATCACAACGCCTAACTGGCCGGCTGGCATCAGATGAATAATTAACCAGAGTTGTTGCCCTAATTGGTCCGCCGCTTTTGACGTAAAAAGTGCACACATTTTGGCAAATATCGTTTGACCACTTTTGCTTCTTCGAAGTTTCGCGAGTCGACCTCCAACCAACCCCGAGGTCAGACACTGACCCCTATCAAGCAAAGGGGGTTACCGATGCGCCAGAAGAACCAATAAAACGGCTCTCTCTCTCCAAAAGAGAGAAGATGAAAATCAACCAAATTCACGAATAAGGACAGTCCGCCGCACTTACATGCACACAGACACACACACCGATGTGTGAAGTGAAACGATTTATTTCACAACGTGTCGATCAAGAGACCTGAAGACCCTAACGCAACCACGAAAACCAAAGACAATTTGTGCAATTAACCACACACACAACAGATCCCTGGGAAAATGGGTGTTGCACACACACACACACACACCGGAAACGGGTGCGATTGTGTGCGTGGGAAATCGATGTTGCGGTGTAACCATAATGGACCGAGTAACTAGTTTCACGAGAAGGTCGATCACGACAACCTTGCGACCTTGAGCAAGAGGGAGAAACTGCAGTCCGTCCCGCGGGCCCAACCGATTGCGGGACTGTGGGTTGATCACGACAACCTTGCGACCTTGAGCAAGAGGGAGAAACTGCAGTCCGTCCCGCGGGCCCAACCGATTGCGGGACTGTGGGTTGATCACGACAACCTTGCGACCTTGAGCAAGAGGGAGAAACTGCAGTCCGTCCCGCGGGCCCAACCGATTGCGGGACTGTGGGTTGATCACGACAACCTTGTGACCTTGAGCAAGAGGGAGAAACTGCAGTCCGTCACGCGGGCCCAACCGATTGCGGGACTGTGGGTTGATCACGACAACCTTGCGACCTTGAGCAAGAGGGAGAAACTGCAGTCCGTCCCGCGGGCCCAACCGATTGTGGGACTGTGGGTTGATCACGACAACCTTGTGACCTTGAGCAAGAGGGAGAAACTGCAGTCCGTCACGCGGGCCCAACCGATTGCGGGACTGTGGGTTGATCACGACAACCTTGCGACCTTGAGCAAGAGGGAGAAACTGCAGTCCGTCCCGCGGGCCCAACCGATTGCGGGACTGTGGGTTGATCACGACAACCTTGCGACCTTGAGCAAGAGGGAGAAACTGCAGTCCGTCCCGCGGGCCCAACCGATTGCGGGACTGTGGGTTGATCACGACAACCTTGCGACCTTGAGCAAGAGGGAGAAACTGCAGTCCGTCCCGCGGGCCCAACCGATTGCGGGACTGTGGGTTGATCACGACAACCTTGCGACCTTGAGCAAGAGGGAGAAACTGCAGTCCGTCACGCGGGCCCAACCGATTGCGGGACTGTGGGTTGATCACGACAACCTTGTGACCTTGAGCAAGAGGGAGAAACTGCAGTCCGTCCCGCGGGCCCAACCGATTGTGGGACTGTGGGTTGATCACGACAACCTTGTGACCTTGAGCAAGAGGGAGAAACTGCAGTCCGTCCCGCGGGCCCAACCGATTGTGGGACTGTGGGTTGATCACGACAACCTTGTGACCTTGAGCAAGAGGGAGAAACTGCAGTCCGTCCCGCGGGCCCAACCGATTGTGGGACTGTGGGTTGATCACGACAACCTTGCGACCTTGAGCAAGAGGGAGAAACTGCAGTCCGTCCCGCGGGCCCAACCGATTGTGGGACTGTGGGTTGATCACGACAACCTTGTGACCTTGAGCAAGAGGGAGAAACTGCAGTCCGTCCCGCGGGCCCAACCGATTGTGGGACTGTGGGTTGATCACGACAACCTTGTGACCTTGAGCAAGAGGGAGAAACTGCAGTCCGTCCCGCGGGCCCAACCGATTGCGGGACTGTGGGTTGATCACGACAACCTTGTGACCTTGAGCAAGAGGGAGAAACTGCAGTCCGTCCCGCGGGCCCAACCGATTGTGGGACTGTGGGTTGATCACGACAACCTTGCGACCTTGAGCAAGAGGGAGAAACTGCAGTCCGTCCCGCGGGCCCAACCGATTGTGGGACTGTGGGTTGATCACGACAACCTTGTGACCTTGAGCAAGAGGGAGAAACTGCAGTCCGTCCCGCGGGCCCAACCGATTGTGGGACTGTGGGTTGATCACGACAACCTTGTGACCTTGAGCAAGAGGGAGAAACTGCAGTCCGTCACGCGGGCCAACCGATTGCGGGACTGTGGGTTGATCACGACAACCTTGCGACCTTGAGCAAGAGGGAGAAACTGCAGTCCGTCCCGCGGGCCCAACCGATTGTGGGACTGTGGGTTGATCACGACAACCTTGTGACCTTGAGCAAGAGGGAGAAACTGCAGTCCGTCCCGCGGGCCCAACCGATTGCGGGACTGTGGGTTGATATCCAACTCGACTGAGGCAGCAGGAGAATCAACCCGCCTGTTACATGCGCGTTTAGGGGGAATTCGTGGATTGGTCGCTGCCGATGCTCCGGTGATCGACGGACGTCTTCTTAGTTCTGCGTGCCAGCTCCAGGCTGTGACGGTGCCAATTCCCACTTTTAGCTTTTAGCATACGATCAGGCAAAGCAAACCTTTGCATTTCGGCAAAAACAACAGCGGCAGCCTCAAAAAACGAACCTCGGAGTCCCAGGAGTTGTAAGTGGGCGAGGACCTAAGCTCGAGCGCCGAGTCTCCAGATTCGAGAGGGATCCAGTCGGTGAAGACAATTTGCTTGTAGGCGGAAGCAGCAGCAGCAGCAGTAGAGTCGGTGGTGGAGTCCGTCGTCAGTGGGAGAGATGGTGCTGTGTCAACCCCGTTGCATTTTGGTTCCTGTGAGTGCGCGCGAAGGGGGAAGAATGAATCAAGAAAAATCAATTTCGCCAACCCCCCCTCCCACATCAAGAGGTGCGGCGTATCGAGTTGTTCAAACGGATGGAATTTCCTTTCCTGGCGTGCGAACACAACACCATAAAATAGCACCCCGACCCCCCCCTTAAACTTGGAGGTGTGCAGATTGTACATTAACACACCAATCTTAATGAATTAGGCCTTTACGCGCCGCCCACATTGGCAGCCTCTCGTGCAGAGAGGCTGAAATCACGATGGCCTCAATCTCCTCTTCGGGGTACTAAGGATGCTTAGGGGTCTTGGTAACGAGGCTGGGTATTGATGTGGCCAAGAGGGAGTCGACGAAAGGACTTCAGAAAAGCGCACTTACCGCCTCGTCCGTGGCAGTCCGTTCGAGTTCCCGCATTCTGGTCACGAGGTGTGAGAGACAGAGGGTCAGTTCCTCCTTCTTCTCCGATTTGCTGCGACAGAGCTCGTGCAGAGCGTTTCTGCCGTCCTGCGGAGGGAGAAGGAATGAGAAGAAGAAAAGAGAGAAAATAAGAGAAGTGGGATTGGTTTTTTCGTGTGCGTTTCCAAGAAGACTACTCTTGGTAATATAAGTAGTAGTAGTAGCGCACAGCGAGTGGCGGCGTCACCTGCTGTGTCACCCGAAGAGAAGCAGGAGGTGGAAATAAACAACACGGGCTGCTGAAGTTTGGATTGAGACTACTTTTGGCTATATAAATAGTAGTAGTAGTAGTAGCGCAAAGGGGGCGGCGTTATTCATCACCTGGCTGAATCGTTCCCCAGGCCTTAAATGTTCGGACTTTCAAATCCAAGAGACCATCGCTTCGTCCACGCTACTCGCGATAACCCTCGTCAAAACCTCCATTTCAGTCTGCCTTAATGTGAATCTCTTCAACCAGAACGAAGCTTATACGCCTTTCACAGAGCCACAGGAATAACTCGTAGTCAAGTGCGACCATAAAAAATACTGTGCGCTGAGAAGAAACACGAAAATTAACCCGCTAGGGAATGCCCCCAAAGTAGACAATTTACCGCATCTTGAGATCGAGTTTGCCTATTTTTTCGAGTTAATTCAAATTCTTTGGAGAACTAGGCCGCAAAAAATGCCTATAAAAGGCACCAATGTGAGAACCGACAAATTGGCGTGGATGCCGCAACCAACCATCACAGTAAAAATGGATAAAGAAGACACAATGAGATTGAAATTATTCTATCATCATCGATGTCTACGACGAATCGTCGAGACATGGAGAAGCCGTCAACGCATCCACAGCACCGGTTAGATATATATGTGCCTCTCGCAGACATCTTGCTGAAGCGGTGGGCAGCTTGGGTTGCAGTCAGTCTATTGTGTGAACTGCTGGAGCTAGAACCGGCCGTAATCCACGATAAATGCGGTTCCTCCTTTTGCCCACCAATTAAGCAAACTAAACTGATTTCGGATCTAGGAATGCGCAAGGGATCCCAGTTGTTAACTCGTATTTTATTAGCCCACGGCGTGGTGAGATAAATGCGTTTAACCTCTAAGTATGTTCGGAGAAAATATGACAGACATTTTGTGGCAACGTTGTAGTATAAACTTGCAGGTAGAATATGCTTGGGTCAAGGTGTCACAGTAAGCTAGAATCGCTAACTGCACAAGCCTTGATGGCAAGTATAGTATATAGTACAAAGGAATTACGTCAGACCAAATCAAATGAATTTCAACCATCTTCTTAATTAATTACAATTACTTTGTTTTTCCAGAATGGATCGGCACCTCGCTGGAGAAGGAGTTGCATTATTTCCGGTTGATTCCAGTAAGCGGCGTTGGTAAGCGGTGTCCAGAATTGATTATTTGACGCATTAACGGCAGCACCAGCTCCCAGAAGGGTTTGAACGCACTCAACGTGGCCCGACATCGCGGCATGATGCAAGGCAGTATTTTCATTCTATAAAAATATAAACATAACACAGAAGACTTACAATATCTTTGGAATCAACTACACAATTGGCGTCTATCAATATTTTAACGATCGCTGGTTTGCCTTGAGATGCTGCATGGATCGGATAGCAATCATGCTAAACGAGTCAATAGAAATAATAAAAAAACACACTATATTGGACTTCCAGTCAACGCAGATACCCTCCTCGATCATTTGCTTCACAAGCCATTCACGCCCATAACTGCATGCATCAAAAAACTTCTCCTGTCTCGACTGATCCTGCCCCATCTCTTGAATGCGGCTAAGTGAACACAAAGACAATTTAAGCAAAGCCGCGTCTGTTTCGATTGGGCGCGGCGAATGACGCATCGACGAATAGAAAACGGTGTAATTAAGTAAAATGAATTCAACAACCTCAGAGAAAACTGATTTTATGGTCTCTAACAAAAATACTATAGTATTTTCGATCGAAAAATATATTTCTGACGAGAAAAACACATTAAAACAGAAGTAGTTTGACACAAAGCGACCGAGGATACCACAGGAAAATGGTTTCTATAGCTTTCTATGGTCTATCTTCGTCCACGAGTGTTCTAATCTACGACGATCAACGAATGTTTTTTCTCGAATCTGTTGGGACTCCGACACTGGTGCACCACATGCTATGTACGCCGGTGATTATAGACCCGAATGCAAGCTCAGACACTCAGAGTGACCAGAAAATTCTTTGCTTACTAATGGAATTATTTTAGGTTCACACGACTGTAAAAAAAGGTGCCCAGTTAATGTTAAACTATTAATTAAGGGTAAAGGTCGCATGAGCGCAAAATGTGAATGTTATATTGGACAGTGAATTTAAAGCAGATCGTTTTGGCAACATTTTTTGTAATGCGCAATTAACAATCTGGTAAGTTTGTGCATTAAGTATATACTCTCCGTTCATGGTTGTGAAATCACGAAATCAATATGTTAATTGCATAGCAAGTTTATTCGATTCGTCTAAAATGAAGGCCAAGGTTTGAAAATTAAAGGACGCGGAATTGTGGACTTTTGAGTTTGACCGGTCTATGATTAGTGATTTCCGGCGATATGATGATGACACGCGAAAGATTTTCCAGACCACTCAATAGGAACTCTCAACTTCCCGACCGGGTTCTATGGACGCCAGGTGACCCTTTTCCTCTACCCGAGACGGTGTTAGCAGACGAAAAATCAATCGCGAGTAGCTCGACCCAGATGAGAGAGATGTCCGCGGTGTTGGCCACGTTGGTGGCTTACCGAAAGACCGAAAAAAATCAGTCCTCCGCCTCGATAAAAGATCCAAGGCCACCGGATACAGAGACAGGATCCTCGACGGTTCGAACACAGTCCCGATAAGTGTTGTACCTTTAACTTGGGTGACAGCGGCGGGATAAGCCCTGTTTTTAATACGACCAATCGACCCGTGCGCTTCCTATTCTGGCGTTGGGATGCTGTTTAGCAAGCCCAAGTAAAGCCAAGACTCTAGGCGATTCGATGGCCTGCCTAACACAGCGACAGTAGCCAACCGAGAGTGTTACCCGCTTCTTCGCTTGCGTGCACAAGCACGTACGAAAGAAGATGCGGGGTGGTCGCAATGAGCATTCGGCCGACTATGACGGGTTCATCCGCCACAAAATCAGCGAGAAATTACCGCCTCCATCTACCGCCTGTGCAGGTTTCTTGCCGACCTCAGCCGAGGACAACGCCGTAAGCCGGGCCTGTCATTTGAGTCAGTCGCTTCATCCTGAGGTAGGGTTTGCCAATGCGGAGAAGGACTCCACCGACCCAACAGTGGAGGAAACGAAAGCTGATAGCCACACCGATGAATCACCCTAACCGAGCGCCGTTCTCTCGTGAATTCAGGAATGTTCCGTGAAAGAACGTTTTGAATCCAAACCAACAGCTGAGGTTTGCCGCTAACAACTCCGGCGAGAAGGACACTTATTATACAGGCGCTAAGCAAACGGCGGAGTCACCATCGATGCGGCGCGTAGGATTCGCGATTTAAAGAGACTCTGCAAAGACTGCGTCCGGGAGCGTTTTTTCTAGACGGGATACTTGTTGGACAAAAAAATATATTTTTGAGGGTGCCAACGGTTTCAAAAAATTGGGCCTAGTGGCGAAAGGGTCTCAACGAGTTAGTGGAGCCGGACTTCGGCTATTCAGAACAACCCATTTCCACCCCGATTGAAACGGCGTAGTGGAACGATTTTGCAGGACGATTAAAGACCGAATCCGCAAGATCTGCGAAGGCACTACCGAGGAATAGAAAAGCCAAGCTGGTCAAATCGAATCACCCGACACAGTACCTCCAAACACAGCACGTTTTTGTTCACCCGGGCCATAAGCCGTAACTGGGTATCCATAAGGCGGAGGAAATGACACCTGACGACCACGCGTATAGACCAAGGGTCGTTACGGAGGCCCAGGACGACGCTTAGCGGAACGTATGGAAACTCAAAGCGAGCAGCTAGAGAAGATTTTGCCCGGGCTAACGTGTGCTGATCGTAAAACGCGCAAGAGTACCGAAGCTAGATGACCCGTGAATAAGCCCAGTAAAGGTCGTTGGCCCCCCAGACCGGGAACCGTTGAGGTTCGGATGGGAGACACTAAACCGGAACGACTTGACCGTATTTGATGGGCGGCACGAAGAAGGAAAACGGAAAAAAATCCGCCGAAGACGATTCGTGAAGGGGCGTGCTCATGCGGCGCAATCGCCGAGAGTGAAAGCGAGGGAAAGGTGGAAAGCACCAGTGGCTCTACAACATTGAATTTAAAATAAAATTTCTGAACCAAGAGATAACCCGGTTATTGGATTTAATCCGTCCGACCACTAACTGATTAACTCCCCCCCGCTGTGAAGGCGAAAATTCCGAACGGGCGGGGTTTTTCGTCTTCAGATACAGCGTTATTCCACACCGATAAACTATCCCCAGCTGCGAAAGCGACGAATCTGAACCGAAAGATAAGCCCGGGGTCGGATTTACGTCAACCGATATCCCTCGCAACCCCCACGTTGATTACTCTCCTCGAGTCATCGTTTACTTCACCTGCCGCGGAGCTCTAAACAAAGCTCGGAAATACAACTACGGAAAAAATCCTGATATCCTTGATATAGAAGCCGATGTTGGCACGAATAAAGTATTTGGTTTTCTACTGTTAGCCTTTAAAACTGACATATGGAACGTGTCGAAGGAATTGAGAATTGCAAATGCTTTCTAACGGTCTGATATATATCTATATCTAAATATTTATTTCGCCGCTTAACTTCCTTATTTATTTTCTTAACTAGATTTGCCCCAGATAAGTTCGGTTATTGAACCGCAAGCAAACAAACATACAGTCCGGTTACAGAATAAGCTGAAATATGTTATTAACACCTTCGAAACAAACAATGATCATTCATGAATACATTAATTTATCAGTAATCTTTCACAAACGATGCAAAAATATATCCAAAAAAGCCGCATTAGAAGTAAATAGTATGACTTAAAATATAATTACATTTGTAATTCGGATTTCCTAAAAAGAAAGTTTACTTGAAACGTTAAGGTCACACCTACACAACCGCTGTCATAACAACCAGTTGTCTTAAAATCCCGTGTCTTTAAAAGGTTTTGGGGTGCATGTGAAAATGCCAAAACACGGTCTTGGGCCGGATGCGGCGGTGGTGAAACTTCCCGATTTGCGAATTTCCGATAGCAATGGAAATACATTTATATTTGATTTGTACCTTGTCGATATGGCAAGGGTATATAAAGAGGGAAAAGAGGATCAACGAATAATTGGTGAGCACACAACCAAGGAGATGTTTCATACGGCGGTTGGCCTTCTTTCTGTGAGCCTCGTTTCAATGGATAAGACGACAATATATGAAGCTCTTTTTGAAAAATCATCGGTTACAATGTTCTTCCTTTCGCGGGATGACGATTGTACCAATCATATTATGGAGTCGAATTCACGGGTAGATCAGTGTATTTTTTATTATTATTTACTATAGTAGGCTCCAGAAACCAAGAAGAAAGAAAATAAAAAGGTCGAAGAGAGTGCAAAGTTAATAACTCAATTACGCGGTGCTTTAAACACCGTTCAAAATCGAAATCAAGACGAAGAAGATGCCTATGAATCCGGCACTGAAGAGGCTTCCGAATTCGGATTAGTATTCGCGTCTGATATTTCTAGTGAAGAAGAGTCCGAGGAAGAAGAAATCGCTTGTGAGAACCCTGAGGATGTGGATGCACTCGAAGGAGATGAAGCAACCGCTGAAGAAATCGTCTCGGAGTCTTCTGTGGATGAGGATTGCGAAAAGTCTGATGACGATTCTGATATTGATGAAGAATCTGAAGAATTAGAGGCAAAATCGTCACAGGGTTACCACAATTTCTTAGCGTCCTGCCTTCAAAGAAAAATAATGGTGAAAGAGATGTTCCTAGGTTCCCAAAAAGTAACGAACAAGGATGCTCTCTTACCTATTCTTGGTCCTGAGCACCGTATTGCGGCTGTGTGTAACTTTAGGGTCCGCAAAGTCGATACAAAAAAGCGTGTTATTCACATAACCTTCCTGTCTGTGAGAAAGCATCTTCGTCGACTGGGAATAGGCAGTAGGATTATTGATATTGTCAAAGCTCCACAAATGTCGGGTGTTTATGATGCTGTCGTGGTGCACGCCGATCTCAATGCAACCGACTTTTTCTCACGGAACGGCTTTTCTGGTGACCCCTTACTCAATAAACAATGGGCCTCATTTGCTGGTGAATACGTCAACTGTCTCCTTATGACCTTCTTCCCACCCCTGTCCTTCGGAAACTCAACAACAAGTACTTCGAAGCTCCTAAAGTCCATCGATAAGTCAATCGATGATTGGCTGGTAGAAACCGGAAATGTTCACCAGATGCAGTACACTCTGTGCAAACGTCTTCGATCGGAGGTTGTTCGCCTTCAAAACCAGATTCTTTCCCAGGTAAGAAATATATTTTGCATCCTAGATTAATTAAACGGGTAGGTAAGGCGTTCGCAATTTTATTATAAATGGCTCATTGTGGTCAAACATTAAACCACTTTCAATTTAAATCTCTCCACAACAGACAGAATTACCTCGACCTATTTCGATTTGATTTTCTATCTTTTAGGATAGTCTTATCCAGGTCTTGAAACGCCAAGTGGTGAGACAAACACATGTCATCGAGGTTCTCCGCAATCAAGTCAATCAGACGCCCGAAGAAGCTGTCGGGCCGCAGATGGAGGGATTCGAAGTGATCAGTTTTGAGATGCTTCCGCCACCGATGGATATCGATGCCTGTCTAACGTCGGGGTTCAACGGACTCACGTTTACCGAAGGTGCTGGTGACGCGGATGAATAGGTAGGCATCATGATCGGTCGAGTCGCGAATCACTTCTGATTGGTTAAGCCTTTTATCACACGGAAACGTGGTTTCGAATTTACGTGTCCATGATGAATCCACAGGTTTGCGACGCAGTAAACGTCAGTCAATTCGAAAATTTGATTTGCTGAGACTCAGAGACTCTGGGTTGTTCCTTGCGTTGGCGCGTCCTGCGAAGATGGAGTCTTTGAAGAGAAGGTATCAATGAGCACAATATGATTGGCGTTCAACCACGAAACTAAAAAGATAATACTCGCATATTTGAGTAGCAAGCACATCATTTTAAATTGGTTTCCGATGTTATTGTAGAGTACCTGTAGTGATAATCGTTGGGCGTGTGATTTTATGTTCTAGTTATCTACCGTCGCAAGGAACCGCCCTTCACATGGAATCCACCCTATCGTCAATCTTCCACAAAACGTCTTCTACCTCGATTTACCCGTTTTGAGACAACCCAGCAACACTGCTGCAGTACAGGCCTCTGACATTTGAGATTTGTCCGCACCCTTACTGTGCATAACCAATAATATACGACGCCATTTTGTGAATTCTATTTATCTCCGTGGTTTTCGTTGTTATGGAGCATTTAGGAGAGTTAGACGAAGTGTAGGAGCGTCGTGAGAGTCGTTGCGATTGGCACGATTAGAGGTGATGGTTGGAGAAGACCTTCCAAGTAGAAGCCCTCTGGACGCCGTGGCCAAGTTTTCGCCATACGTCCACTCTTAACTTGATGGCGGAGCGAATTTTGTAGTTCACCTCGGCTTTCAACACGTTATCACGCTCCCGCATTCTTTCTCAACTCCGTGAAGATGGCGTCAAAGAATGGTTGATTAATTGGCGTCCAAATTATTTATCTAACCGACGCCAACATATAAGAGTCGGAAATGAAGCCTCATCTACCTCCTTGCCCAATAACTGCGGCGTGCGTGGACATCGGCTCAACCTTTTAACGCCCCCGCATCCTATCTCATCTCCGTAAAGATGGCGTGGAAGGATTGTTTATAAAAAAACAAAAAAAACACGACGAAGCTGCAGGAAGCAGTAGTTTCATCGACCATCACACTGTCGACACTTTAGACCTCAAATATAGCTGCACTAATAAATAACATGCCCCATCTTACACAATGCCATTGATGATTCCATTTGAACCGGTTAGATTTTAGACTTCTTTAGTTTAGCGTTTAATCAAACATGATACAAAATTTCACGCCGACAGTCGATTGGCTTATTAAAGACAAAGTTGATGATTTTCACTCTAAGCTATCAATTGCTCTGTTTAAACCCGTCGGCGTAGTCTGTCTACAAGAAACCTTTCTTCGGGACATAAATCTCGATCACATATTTATGCCAGACAATTTTGTATGCTTCCGTATGGACAGAATGTGCGGCGTTAAATCACAACGGGGTGGTGTCGCGAGTTGCATCAATCTGAGCTGGTCAAAATCGGATAAAATGTTTTTTTGCTATTCTGCTAGTGCTATTGAATGTGTTGGGGGAATGTGAGATCCAAGGTCTCTACAAAACTGTAACTCTGCGACAGTCTCTAACCTATATATCCCCCCATCTTCTACCACAGCAGATATATCTAAGTTCTATGATTCTATTATAGCTTTTATTTCTGAAATTATGGATGATTCTTTTATTTTACTATGTGGTGATTTGCCGGTGTATCCGCGAAACCCGGACCACTTTATAAGCATTGAACCTCTACTTCATCTCTCCGGGAACTGCAGGCGAAAAAGCACTGTGATTCAGCGAGATAAGGATTGGACAGAGCTAGATAGGGCTTCTTTGTCTTTTTTCAAACGGACTTTCCATCCACTGTTGCTCCAAGAGATCCCACGACCGGCTTCGTTTTGCCTTCCAAAGATTAGAGACCGTCTTTTCCCGCGACACCCCTGACAGAAGAGAGGTTTTTCCATCCACCGTCATAAACGCGGACAGATTTTATCTTTAACCAAGGCGGCTTCTGTTGAGGATGTCATGAGGGTCCAGTACTTTCCTCGACGCGCATTAAACAATCTGTCGCCTGTCGTCTTTCACAAAATTGATTGAGAGAAACTGTAAATCGTGGACTAAATTTTCCCGATTCCGCGTCGCACATTAAAACACACGTGAATAATTCGCGCTTTATACAAACTTTCAAAATAAACAAAGAATAATCAAATTCGTTAACAGAAAACGGGATGGGAAGGCGATCGAGGGCGTCAGATCATAAAATTGATCGTAAATCGTCTTCTAAAAACAGAGGTTGCAGTTGTTGTATCTTGGACAAGACTTTGTATTCATTTTACACACGATTCTCTCTAGAACAAAAAAATATGGCAGAATATTTTGAATCCGGTGATAAGTGAGCCCCAATCGAAGAGACACGAGTCCCCTGTAGGCGTCTTCCATGGAAAAGGGTTGAGTGTAGAGCATGCCCAAGGCCAGTCTCTCAACGTTATCGAACCCAACGATCACGAACATTCCGCTCGCGTACGGCGGGTAGATCGGAAACGGGAACTCGTCTTTTTGCAGTTGGTATTTAGGATCACTTGAACTGTCACTTCTCCCAACAGGGGCATTGTGCCATATAATACCGTGAAGTAGACTGCCCCTTTCACGAGGTGATTTTGCAAGAAATATATTTGTGAGGTGTTTCAAGTTTAAGTCCACATCGTCGTCCATGAAGATGAAAGTTTTACGGGTATGTCGACAATATGTGGCGCCCCAGTTGAG
This sequence comes from Proteocephalus fallax, assembly GCA_028672205.1. NCBI lineage: Eukaryota > Metazoa > Platyhelminthes > Cestoda > Proteocephalidea > Proteocephalidae > Proteocephalus > Proteocephalus fallax. Next base: position 4,656 of record JAPUBX010001940.1, on the reverse strand, counting down.
GGTATGAATCATTTTGATCGTCAAATTACGGTAGGTGTCATCGTAATCGCCCACAATCAAATCGTCGTGTTCGTATATTTCCCGCTCGACGGTTTTTCGAATGTTCTGGAGCGCATCACGATCATAATTGCTGTCTCGAATCGCCGGCTGACCAATGGTGAAAACCAAACCGAGCATCGTATTCTTGTCGTCTCCACTTTTATAAAGACGTTCAGTCGCATCGTTAAATCGACGGAATACGTCGCGCAATTGTCGGCGAATCTCGAACTTTGCAACACCAATCTTGACGACAAAAATGACTTTGTACTCGGAAGTCCTGTTCGCAGTGCAAACCCTCTTGCTGACGTTATGGAAACGCAGTGGTTCTTTGAATGCGGGATCCTAAATTGTAAAACGTGTTTTATTAAACCTATTAAGCCTATCTCGTTGGGCCTAATGACATATGTGTATTAAAAAATGTTTCTCTAGAAACATTTTTGTGAATACCGATATTCCTACACTTCGTTAGAGCAAACAAAAGACACCTAACTCGGGTTGAGATTTGGACTAGCCTATAAAGACAGCACATTTGATATACGCCATAATTGCTAAAGAGGTTTGCTTGGGGAAATACGGTTACATGCTCACCATAGCGATGTGTTTTCCACTCATCAAATTGGCGACGGTTTCCACCAAATCGATCTACGAATTTACTTCATGCTCTAAGAATTATAAAGCAAGGCACGCCACAATGTCCAAAGCTCACAGAACCCATAAAAAATTTAGTCTGATGTCCTTAATCACAAATATGCAAATGTAAACTGCAACAATTTTACTCGCCTGGGTCTTAGTGAAGTGAAATTCTACAGACTTGAGAAACAGTTGGCCTTGTAGCCCGGTTACCAAATGAATCCATGTTTGGATTTTACGGGGTCAACGTGAGAAGAAGCCAGAAAGCACCCATTTGACCTTCAAAGATCCACCACAATGTGTTACCTCTTAAACACGTTTGGGGAAATCTTTAAAACATCTCACTGGATAAAATAATTCAATACAATTTTTTTTTGCTATTAGCACATAGGAAAATTTAGGATCGAACGTCTTCATACAGTTAGTATAAGTAGAAGTTTTAGGAGGGTTTGACTTATCGAACTATGGATGACGGTATATTGTCAACTGCTTTAAGTCCGCGGATGTCAATTTGATTTTAAAAGATTAATATCTTGCGATACTAATTTAAATTATGAGAAAAAAATAGAGCTTCCTACAGGTTTTGATTATGACGTTTTGAAATCCCTGGTTAGACCAGAATCTAACATACACATGGTCAACCGTGATGATTACCCTTAAAACGTATTGGACTGAGTTGGAATTTGTTAACTTCGGAGACACAAAGGTCGAGCCGATAAGCGCGTATACTTTTGTTGTCAAGACAAAGAATTTGTTACCGGAGACGACAAGCGAATCTTTAACGACAACATTTGTAGGCAAAATTATAATAGTCTCAAAATTATTTTGTAAAATGCACGATTGCTTTTTTAGTACACAAATAATCAAATTGACGACGGTTTCAACGAAATCGAGTTGCTGTCTATGAACCAGATAGGCCTGCAAAGTCGTCAAAGGTCACGGAATCACTACGAGCGCCGCTCAGTTTAACTAGACTGTCGTGAACCGTTAACTCATGAAATGTGTTCGATTAATTTCTCCGCTTGTATTCTAGAATCAGTTCTTCGTGGCCCTTTTCTGTACACTGTCGGCGAATGGGCCACACAAAAGAGTAGTTTGTTTCGATGTTGACAATATGTTCAATGGCCAAATGTCGTAGGCGATCCGAAAAGAAACTACGCCGAAGACGCACATCAGAAAACCTCTGAAAATGAACCATCTCTCAGGACTTGCCATCGTCAAATTAACCGACATTGTATTCTTTTTGTAAGTGTGGCGATTCTTGAAGGATATGTGACGAATTAAACTGAAATATCTAACTAATTGAATTCTTTGTTACTGTGGGAACATAAATTTTAAAATTTAATACCGTCCCTTTATGAAATAATATGTAACGTCGATTCTAACTGCTGACAATAAAAAAAATTGTTCTTTACAATTCTAGTTGAAAATTGAATTCCAAAAAATGGAGACAGGGTTGCTTCAAAGGGAGATATTTCAATTAACATATTCAATCATAGTTTTGGTTAACAATATAACGGAGGACTCGTCGTGTATAATTGTGCACCGCAATCGAAGAATCCATTATCCTGTTGACTCGCTGTATCACAATGCGTTTCTGCAACCACCCTAATTGCCAAATGCTGTAGGCTATCCGAAAAGAAACTATGCTAATGACGCACATCAGAACTATCAGAACTCATCAATTTCATGGATTTACCCTTGATGAAACAAACATACTCGCGAAAACAGCTCACTGAATGCCGCAAACACTTGATTGTCGACGCAAGTCTATCTGAGAACCTTTTAAAGTGAAAATCGCTGTCTAAAAAAAGCATCGATATGTTTCTCGCGTTCATAATGCGACTTTAATCGACAGACCGCATGAGAACAGCGGTTTTGTGCCTACAACTACTGCACCCCCGCCACCACCACTCACACAGACCAAGCCTAAGCATCAAGCTGGTTTGCTAAGTGCTGTTCGCAGTCGCGATCCCGCAAATACATCAGTTCGAGCTCTTGCGTATTTTAATGTGCGTTCAATTCTCAACAAAGTTGACGATTTTCACTCTTTGCTGACAACTGCTCTGTTTAAACCTGTCGGCGTGGTCTGTCTACAAGAAACCTTTCTTCGGGACATCAATCTGTATCACATATTAATGCCAGAGAATTTCGAATGCTTTCGTCAAGACAGAGTAGTCGGCGTTAAATCCAAAGGTGGTGGTGTCGCGAGTTGCATCAATCTCAGCTAGTCAAAATCGAACAAATAGGTTTTCTGTTATGCAGCTAGTGCTATTAAATAAATTTACGGGGGAATAATATACAATAAGGGGTTTAACACAGGTCTGGGCAAAGACGGCTAGAGCTTAAACCAAGTCTCCTGAACTGGCGAACTTAGAAGCAAAAACGACGACATTGACGGCATCCACATGATCAATCGAAGCTAATCCACTGCTTAAAAGAACGCCGACGAATTTCGATTTTGAGCTCGAGGCAACATTTTGGCGTGAAAAGATGTCATGAGTGTAATCCTTCGCTCGCAGGGATGCGCCTTGATACATTCAAAAGAAGACCATTCTCCGAAGACCACTCCAATACCTCATTGACTGCCTGCCCGAGCTGTTGAGAATCACCATTCGTCTTGCAGGCATGAAAAAAAGTCAAGTTATCTGCGTATTTTATTAGTGTCACGTCGTTTGGCGACCGAAGGCTGGTCAAACTGATCAGTGCTTGTGGTTATTTCTTGAGCACATGAAAGCTGCTCATTAGATGTGTTCCTACCTTAAATTCGCAAACCATCTCAAAGCCTTAAACGTCTTCTTGAACTTTCCGAGTAGTGTTTCCTTCTATTTTTTTAACTCGGGAATGAAGCTCGAACTTCGTGGTCATGGAAGCGCTGGAAAATATGGAAAATGCTGAGAACTGTTGACAGGAGTGGTTTTGCAACGTTCCTTCTGACGTAGACGTTTTGAAACCCGCCAAGACATTTGCGATCGATGGTTTGAGGGTTGGGGGAAAAGCACTGTAACACAGAACGAGTATTTGTAATAAACTTTGTTGTTTTTGTTTCATATCCACGTTTCTTCTTAATGTTATTCCTTCTTTTAATGAGTAAATTTCCTCTCGAATTTCGAATTAAGTAACAAGACCGTTAAAGAATCCTCCGTTGGTTGCGCAGCATACACAATACGAAAAACAAGTCAAATAATTGGATATAATCATAAATTATCTACGATGCTTCGTCGACGTATCCACTTGTCGAAGCCCTATGTCCTGGTTCGAATTTCGTTGCATATGAGGAAGACAATTAAAGCTGTTGCGAGTGTGTGATTGTATCGATACCTGCCCTGGCGCTGAGCCTCAATTGTAAAAACTCTTGCTTCCTTTAATGTGCGTTCGATTCTCAAGAAAATTGAAGATTTTCACTCTCAGCTAACAACTGCTCTTTTAAAACCAATCGGCGTGGTCTGTCTACAAGAAACCTTTCTTCGGGACATAAACTTGGATCAAATATTTACGCCATAGAATTTCGTTTGCTTCAAATTAAAAGGGGGTTCTGTCGCAAGTTGCATCAATCTGAGCTGGTCAAAATCGAACAAAAGGATTTTTGCTATGGGTTGGGGTTATGTGCCATCCCAGTTCTCTACAAAACTGTAAGTCTGTGACATTCTTTAACCTGTATATCCCCCCATCTTCTACCAGAGCCGACATATCTTAGTTCTATTATTCCGTTATACCTTTTATTTCTGAACCTAGGGATGATTCTTTCATTTAAACTATGTGGTTATTTGCCGGTGTATCCGCGAAACCTGAACCACTTTATAAGCATTGAACTTCTACTTCATCTCTTCGAGTAGTCTTTCTTTCTTATTGTTCAAACTTCGGAGCTGAAGGCGAAAACGCACTGTGACTCAGCTAGATAAGGATTAGACAGAGCTAGTAAGGGCTTCTTTGTCTTTTTTTCAAACTGTCTTTAAGAACATATTTTCAGCCACTGGCTTCGTTTTG
>JAPUBX010001939.1:0-99130 GCA_028672205.1 Proteocephalus fallax | reverse complement strand
ACTCGAGACCCCTCGCTATTGGGCAGCTGTTGCCGCGTCTGTCAACGAACTTTTTGTTTGTGGCGGAGTCCGGAGGAAGCGGGGTTGGTCGGCTGTCGAGCTGCGAGCGCTGGGTGGAAGGAAGGTGAGTTGTTTGTGGCCGTCGCGTGGTTGGTGTTGTTGTTGTCGTCCGTCTTTTCGTTTTCAGTCACCGTCTTCTTCATCTTCTTCTTCTCCTCTCTTTGCCCACAGTCCATCCTGGCGACCGCTGACGCCACTCAAGACAGCACGCTGACGGTGCAGCCGCGATTGTCTTGTCTGGAGACGACGGCGGCGCCTTTCTGCCCAACGCACCGCATCTCCTCTTGACTGGGGAGTTCGGATGGCAGCGGTGCCTGTCCGACGTCTCGCTGCTGAGTCTTGGGGGGGACGGAGATGCGCCACGGTGGGTTGACTTGGCGCCGATGAACCACGCGCGCCACGACCACGGAATCGCTCTCTTCGCTGGACGCATTCTTAGTTGTGGCTGGTTGTGACTGCGACTCTGTGGAGATGCTGACGCCGCCGCGCGCAGTCGGTGACCCCGGCCAGTGGACTGACCTCAACCCAATCGGTGGTTTGGCTTCCTCAACCCTCTTGTGGATTCGTCTTGCAGTCCACCAGAATCGTCTGCTCGCTTTCGGTATGTCCAAGTCGTTGTGATGGAATTTATTGCCATTTTTATCATCTTAAAGACTCAATTCCTTCTTATTCACATTAAAGAATGTCGTTGATGGCGTTGGCAACTCACAAATCGAGGAATTCGTCGCCGACACAACCGGCCAACGGGGCCACGAGGAGGTGAGATTTCGTTTCATGTTTCATTCGCCTTTCATTCGCACTTCCATGTTGTTGGACAACTGACGCCTTGTGCGTTGCCATGGCAACCGTGGTGTTGTTCCTGACTGCGTCTTTCTGCTTACATTTCGTCAACACGCAGATTCAAAGATTCTCCCGTTTATTGTTCCTTTTTTGGCTTCTTTGCAGGTTGATTTGAAGCGATTCACGTGGCGCCGCATTGCCGGTTGTCCGGAGGCTCTCGACTACATCCGAGGCGCCGTCGTCGTTGACATCCCCAAATAACCCCGCATGATTTATTTTATAAAATTAATTGTTCAAACGCATTCATTGTCAATCAATTGTATATTTTCGGGATATCGGCAATTCGGAAGCTTTTTCTTTGATTTACGGATTTTAAAGGAACAAACGTTTGGTCGCATTAGTGATTGTTAGAGGATTTCGAACTAATAAGGCTGCCGCAAATGCCTGCCTTGTAAGGGGGAACACTGAAATAGAATAGGAAAAAAACAATGGCTACATTTGATGAATATTATTAAATATGACTGGTTGGAATGGGACAATTGAAATGCCATGAATAAATGCATGCTACTGAATAATCACAAGTAAACAGATTTCTACACAAACATATCCAGGTAATCATAATTCGAATTAAGCTAAATTGCTATTATATTGAGACCAGGTGTACTATGTGGGCGGATAGGTGTTATGTCTTGTTTGTCCGAAGTTCTTTTGTAGATCCATTGACCCTATTGGAAACCTATAATAGTGGATTCGGAGACGTTGTAATGAACCGAAATTGTGATTTTTTTAAGCGTATTTTCATGTAGTAAGAGATTTATTTCGTGAAATTTATTATGTTGCTCTCCTGTTAATTGCTATTCTATTGAGACCAGGTGTACTATGTGGGCGGATAGTTGTTATGTCGTGTTTGTACAAGGGTCTTGTAGTGACCTTAAATTGTGTTTATTTATGTCCCAGGCATTAAATCCACTATACTGGCACCCAATTGGCTAACGCACACGACTCTGTATGCTGCGACCTCTACGTGGATAAATTAAGACAACATCGACGACCCTTAGCCGGCCCCCACGTTTTACCACGACACGCGCCACGTATGTCCAGACAGGACTCGCCTGCAGCGGGCTCTTAGTATCGCGCCTTGTCTGCGTTTTGGCCCAGGTCGGACCCTTACTATTGTTTCAATAATAAACAATATCATTTATTCCCAACATTCGTCTTTGGCCATCTTTTGGGCCACGTTTTCGAATTACCATAGTCTTTTGTAGATCCATCGAGCCTATCGGAAATCTATAATAGTGGATTCTGAGAAGTTGCGATGAACCGAAATTGAGACATTGTAAGCGTATTTTCATGCATGAAAAATTTTTTATCAAGACATTTATTGCGTAGCTCTCCTGTAACCATTAATGCTGAAAGGGTTATCAGATTATCCCTTTTTTAAATCATAAGTCGATTATTTATCAGTTAATTTGACGGATATTTACGGTTAAATATTAGTTTTTATTTAAGAAATTCAATCACAAAGTCATCAGAAAGTTCCGAAAATCCTGCTATGCTGTCTTAATCGAAATTTAAAAGCATGCGCTCCGAATCGGCACAGAAAAGGTTTAAGGCAAGGAGTTTCTCATTTCGCAAATCAAGAGGTTTCATAACTGCTTTTTAGCAAAAAAATACGAGCAGACCAATTTTTCTGCACTTTTAACCTCCTCTCCGATTCGATTCGCTGTTATGCAGCTAACAAATGCTAAATGGGATTTAATGGATTGTGATTTAACCAAGATAGCTTCTAGCCATTGGACCAATACACATTATAAATATTTTATTCTTATTCGAACACCTATGAAACACAGTTCAGAAATGTAGAAAAATCGCGGTTTAAAATCAATGAAAGCGTTTGTGACCTTTACTTGGGCAGAAAGATTGTTTGACGGTTCCCGCATCGTGTAAGTGCACTTACAAAAGACAATATAATAAGGAAAGCGATAGACTAAGAAGTTGGAAAACAATAGGAGTTTTTGGCGAAAATCGGACGGGTCCATGTAACTGAGTTTGAGGAAGCGAAACGGAAGCTGGCACACTTTGATTAATTTCTCGCCGTTTTTTGCAATACGTTTTGGGCAGAAGACCACGTTTGTACTGCGTTTAATTGTGGCGAATCTGAAAATTTAGAGGCCTAAAGACTATTAAGACATGATGGTGAAAGGCTAATATTCGAAGTAAATAATATTGTTTATTATTTGAACAATATAATGTTTACTAGGCAGGATGCCTGCGCCTATCACGGCGAGTTGTCTTTAGACGTGTGTCATTCTTTACGGTGGAAACCGTTAAACAAGTCGTCGGACAAGGTTTATTGAAATCCAAGTCGAACATTTCACACAACAATAGACCGGAATCTCGAGCAGAACAAGCCAACTTTCTCTTACTTCATCATATCTATTATATATCATGCGTAATTTCTGAAGCGTCGTCTTAGTGTGACGATAGGCCACGAAAATTATTAAGTTAGCGGAAACTCTGCGTAGTTGCGCGGCGACAAATAATTCTTAAAGTTTCGAAAATACGTAGAATTTATCAGCGCAGTCTTCCGGATCGACTTCTTCATAAGCTTGAAGGCAATTCTTCTGAGTTTCTCTGTTCGCTTGAGTATCTAAAAAAATCCCTCAAACTAAAATTATCTTTTAGGTAGCAGTTACGTTAGTTATCGAGTACTTCTTTGCTGAACGGGAAAGCCCGGACATTTTGTACCATTAACACTAACTGAAATATTTTTATTTATATGACAAATGTTTGGGAAAATTTAAATAAAGCAAATAATAAGAATCAATAGTCTGGGTTTATTATGCAGTCTGTTTTACCTGTTGCTGCTGCTTTTTGTGCATTTAAACACTACCGTACATATAACCGTTATTTTCCCGTCGAATAATGGCAACTGACCATCAACTTACCAAAGAATGTTCAAGCAATCACAATTTTCAGGATTTGTGTAATTCAGCTGAGCATAATTCAGCATTCGTTGCATCCCATCTTCATGAACCCATAAAGGGAGCTCCGTTGTATAAAGAAGCGTATATCAAAGAAAAAGTATTCGTGCTGTTAACCGCCTTACAACTCTGGTTTTAGATTAAAACAGTAAATGTTGCACTTGTTGTTTGCCTTAACATGGACATAGACCCTCCGGATGTCCAAAAAATACCTCCATTTAGTAGAATCGAGGCCTGGGTCGATCCATCTGATGCCGGTTTTCGCGTTGTTGATATGATTGGCAAAAATCTGCAGGTATAACGCGTTAACATTTCTCTTTCGGTGTTTAATTGAGGATTCTGTATTATTTATCTATCTATGCATTGAATTCAGCTGCAATACGAACGTTGGCAGCCCAAGGCTTGTTATAGACAATGTCTAGACCCCAACCTCGAAGAGGTTAAAAAGATGTGCATCAATCTGCGCAGAAACACGCGAACAGATCGCATTCTCTTTCACTACAATGGTCATGGCGTCCCTCGCCCGACAGAGAATGGGGAAATCTGGGTTTTTAACAAGGTTTGTTTACCTAAGATCTGCTATTCTGACTGCACATGTTATTTTGTTCCTTAATTGAAAAATATTTCGTGAATCTAGAGTTTCACCAAGTATATCCCGGTTTCCCTCTACGACCTTCAACGTTGGCTCGGTGGACCGGCCGTTTACGTGATTGACTGTCAGAACGCCGGTCGTGTTCTCAAGTTGTTTGAGTACTTCTGTAAACGGAGGCAAACGGAGGTTTGTTTTGTTGTCATTTTAAATCATGTCTGTCAGAAATAGATAGATCCTTTTCAGCCGCTATCGTCCAGAATCAGACTTGTGCTTTGGAAAAAGTAATGTGCGTTTCACGCGCATTTTTTTCATTGTTTCAATTAACCAGCAAGCATTTTGTCTCTTGGTTCACGTGATTGATTTCTGGACTGTTTGGTGTTACCATCGCCATGTTTGCGAAAGTTTCGGAGTCAAACCGTCACGTTTGGCTTTGTAGGTAGTGCAGTCACTGGTATAATATATATCTAAATACATTTTAAGCACTCAGCTTATACCCTTGTTCTATCGATTACCTCTACGAGCCCCAAATAACCACAGTGTTGTTATTTGGTGTTCACGCTGGGAAAGCATCTATGTACGTTTTTTTCTGTAGATGCTAAACGTGGCAGAAAATGGTGATCTCCAACAGAACTCAGTGCCAAATGCCTTTTGCCATGTAAGTTTAAATAGTTCAAATAAACTTTATGCAAACGGTCAACTGGTCGCGCATTTGTCCGGCATCATAAGTGGCTTTTCTGTCGAGACATCTGCTTACAAAGAAAAATGTATTTGGAAAATGTGCTCCTACAAGAGACGCTTTTGGCGTCGTCGTTCGGCTTAATCGCGACTGCCCGTTGCGTCTATCGTGCCACTGTCCGCTTCGTGTCGAAGACACGACGAGATTGCACGTTTTCTGCGACGAATATTGGAAGCGGCCTGGTGCGACAGCTCTCCAATAACGAAATAATGTGTCCATGTTCAGACGCGGAACAGCTGTAGATCCTTCTGCAACGCTGTCGTCGGTTGCAGTGATTTGGATGGCCGGATACAGAGCCTTTGAACTTCTGTCTTTCGCTGGCGTTGCCGGGCCGGCGTCCAAATCGGACGTGGAGTGCTTAGAGTTACAGAACTGGATCACTATCTGTTCTGATCTAGCCTCGCGACATCCATGAAAACGACGGCAACAAAAACTTTCACTTATTCTATTCTTCTTCTCCTCTGTAGCCCTATGGTCAACATCAAAACCCCCAGGCGGCCCCTGGTGTTACCATGGACAACACCATCATGCTGTGTGCCTGTCAAGAGAACGAAGATCTTCCACAGTTGGCCGAACTGCCAGCCGACCTGTTCACCGCTTGTCTCACCACGCCAATACGTACCGCCCTCCTATGGCACTGGATGAAATATGACAAACACTTTCCAGGTCCGTTTATTTATTTACCGCTTCCTCCACCCTCACCTGAGCCCCTGTTTTCGTCAAATCACCGCAGTTCAGCTGGCTCCTGTCTTCTTCGTGGAATCCAGTTATTTGCCTTAGTAACACGTCTACCAATGTCCAATTAACTAGGTTATATCAACGAGGACCTGTTAGATCGCATACCCGGCCAGCACGGCAACCGGATGTCCCTCTTGGGTGAAATCAACTGGATATTCACCGCCGTCACTGATACGATAGCGTGGTGCTGCTTTCCAGTGGAAATCTTCCAGAAACTCTTTCGACAGGACCTCCTCGTTGCCAGCATCTACCGAAACTACCTCCTGGCAGAGAGACTGATGCGAGCTTTCGGCTGTCATCCCTGCTCGTGGCCGCAGCTGAAGCCCACTCACGATCACCCCATGTGGTAAGGGTGCATTTCTGTTGGCCCGCACAACAAAGCATCAACGGCTCTGTCGATCGCAAGTTAATTAAATATTCTGTCTACTCCAATCCTTTCAGTAGCAACGGTATAAAACTGATTTGTCTCGGGACCTCTCACCGCATTCAGTGGAGTTAGGAATCGTCAATTGGTAGTTAAAAACTGACAAGACGAGGGTGTTTCAATTTTTAATAGTATTCGTCCACAGCGCCACAGCATTTTGTTAGACACTCATTTCATATGGTTCGCCGATCGAATTCCGTTGTCCCGGGAACTCTGACCTCTTTCGGGTTCAGGAGATCCACTGTGGTCAACGAAAGAATGACGCATTCGAAAAAGAGTCGCTTTGTGAAGAATCCTTGCCTCGTTGATGACAGTCATGATGCTGATGTCAAAAAATGACGGTGCTGCTTCTGTTGGCACGCCTTTCTCTTTTTCATCATTAGTTTAAATCTGAGAGGCAGGCAATCTCACACGAGCAATCTGTTTGTGTGTGTGTGTGTTTTTCAGGAAGGCGTGGGACCACTCGCTTGACCTCCTATTCCACCACCTCCCCAAGGTCCTCCAAGTGCTGGAGGCCAGTCCCCACAGGGATCTCTACCCCCAACACCCCTCGGTGGGTCTCGCCGCCAATCGATCCAGCCAAGCATCCTTGTCCGAAGCTATCCAGGAACTACTGATATTCAACAATGAGAATGCCCCTCGCCTTGCTGGCTTGTTGAAAGAGGCGGAGAACCGCATAGCTGTGAGACAACAGCAGTTGCAAGAACAGGCTCCCCGGGCTATGAGGCTGCCGCGACAAATAGCCGAGTGAGCAGTGTCCTCTGAATATATTTATGTTTCTACTCGTGTTATTTAAGTAGACGGTATATTTCAAAATTGTCTCTGTTTAGTCGTCGCGGTCTCGAAACGCAGCAGCATCCTACCACCGCTCTCCTAAATTTGTCATTGAGCCCGTTGGCGGCGGTGGTGGTGTGGAGTTGGAGGTAGCGGTACCTGGACCTTCCAATGACGCTGCTGTTGTCGAGGAACCTCATGTCGAGGCGCAGGTTGAAGAGAATGTGCCGGTGAGTTCACTCGACGTGTTCATTGGCTTGTTGCAATTTTCCTCTAGAAATACGTATTAGTCTCGACGTCTTCGAATCATTTCACGCCCAGTCAGCACGCGTCTGTGTTTCTCTGTTTTAAGGGTTCCGGCGACGAACATCACCCCTCTGAGGAAAGCGACGACTACACCTGTTCGGAGTCCTCTGACGATGACATGGCGGAACGTAGCGAAGCTGAGGATAATGAAGAAGAGGGGGAGGTTAACGAGGTGCTTCCATCGGCTGCCGAAACTCCAGCTCCTCCTCACCCTCTTCCTCCTACAACAGCCCCGGTTGTTCACGCAGAACGCTTCCTGGAAGCAATCCCTGTTCCACTCCCACCGCGTCCTGTGGCGCAGACCTTCTTACCATCGGTGTGTAGTTTATTTTTTCTTTCGTCGCGACCGCAGACATAGTCAGTGCATTTCTCGTTCACAAGATGCTGTCTGCATCGCTTCACGTGCCATCTCGTAATCGCCTGCGTCCTCGCACTGTAGACATCCATTTGTTTTTTATTTGTCTGTTTTCGTTGATTTATCTCTCTGGTGGAACAGAACGAAATGGCCGACTGTCTCGCTGCGTAATAGGCTCAAAGAGGACCGTAACATAGATTATTATGTATGGCAGTTTGCTCTATCCCCGTGCTCTGCTCGGAAGGATGCCAAATGCTGTCCCCGCGGTCTTCTAATTATACTACTTATATACTACACCAATGTTAGCAACCTGACCCGTCGTCTTCGGCCCGTCCGCTCGGTCTCGCTGCCACTCGGACCGTCCGAAGCGCTCTCTATGCCGTCAGCGGCAGCGGACTCAATCCACGGCAGTTTCACCACCTCCACACGGCCAACAGACCCGTGCAGGTATCGCGGCCACAGCACGACCCCTACGTGCCACCCGATTATCGACCGGCCAATTTCTTCACCACCCAGATGACCGCTTTTCAGACCTGTCTTAAACAGGCGCCCTCGGAGTCCGACAAGAAGGATGCCAAGGCTGGGGAGACCCAACAAAGACGTACGGCCACCCAGTTGCCCATTCTGCTGCAGGTAAGTCATACTGTTATTGTGCTACTTAAATACAATAAGTAACAATAATATCGGCGTTTAAAAGGTGCTGCTCTCACAGACCCACCGCATTCGGGCCCTTCTCCTGCTCTCGGAGTTCCTCGATCTTGGACCCTGGGCGGTCTCTCACTGCATCACAGTGGGCATCCTGCCCTACATCGTCCGCCTCTTCCACTCCAATGTCGCCGAGGTCAAGCCGCATCTCGTCTTCATCTGGGCCAAGATCATCGCCTCGGCGGAGATCGACTTCTCCCGTCTCGAGGGCATGCGCGACTCCGGCTACCGCTACTTCATGGTCTGTCTGCAGAACCTGCCGGCATTGGAGGGCGACTCGGTGTCCTCAACGGGCTTCCTGTCGCCCCTGGTGCGCACGATGGCGGTGTTCGCGTTGGCGAAGATGTTGGTGCGCGCGGACACGGGAGCGCCCGACCCCGACTTCCAGCGGGCCTACATTGCAACGTCGAAGTCGTCGGCGCTGTCCACGAATTTCGTCTTCATCCCCTGTGCCGCGGAAGTCCTGATGAAGGCGGGCGTCGGGAGTAGCCTCGAGCTGCGACACCTCAAGTTGTGGCTTCTATTGGCAATGGGTCGTGCGTGGTACCGGTGCAGCGAGGCGCGCTTGAACGCCATTGGTCATACGGACGAGACCCTCATGGAGGAGGTATTGTTTCCCTTCCTTCAGGACCCTTCGGCCAAGGTGCGCGCTGCGGCCGTTTTCGCGCTCGGCACGCTGATCGGCAATTATTCCTCGGAGCCCAGGAACAGACAGGAATCAGAGAGTGTGAGTTTCCATGCCTCTTTTCTCAATGGGGTGAATTTTCACCTCACCCAACTTGACGCCGCCGATTGGTCGCTATCGAACCCCCCCGTTGACTCGTAACTTTACCCCCCTCGAACAGCTGGTCCAATTGGCGGGTCTCCAGTTGGTGGCAAAAGCGCGCGATCCCTGTCCCCTGGTTCGCTGTGAACTTCTTGTGGCCCTCTGTGGCTTCGTCTACATGTGCGAGTCCCTACTTGTCGAGGAAGCCTTCCGCGCAATGGCGGACATTTTGTCCGGTGCCTTGTCGTCGTCGTCGTCGTTCACATCGCCATTGGAGACTTCGGGCGGGCTAGAGGCGGGAATAGAGGCTTCTGACTCCCTGGAAATCTCCACTGACGGAAACACGTCAACAGGTATGTTGCATTCGACTTGTTTTTTTGTGGCGATGAGACTGTTTCTAAGTGACCGACTATTACATTGGCGACCTGGGATTCGCAGATGATATTCAGATATCATCTAACGGGTTTGTCTTTCCCGTTTTTGTTTCTTCTTTTCCAGCCGTCATGGGCTCGCCAACCGGAGCGGCGGCATTTCTGCGGGGCATGTGGAATCGTTCGATAGCGCGGAGTCTACGGGACTCCACTGATTCCACTCAACAACACCAGAAAGCTCCCAGCACCATTGCATTCCTCGATCTCCACGCAATGCGCTCCCTTCTTTCCCCGGCTGTGCAACTCTCCTCCTTGCCAAATAGATCCCCACCGGTGTTCACCGAGGGTCAGTTTCACTGACTCCCTTTCGGTGTCGATTATCAATCCACCTATCAACAGTTGTCTCTTCTTGCTTAGATCTGTCATCGGTGACCATGTCGGAGACCATTTGTTCGCGTCTCTGGAACACAATCGTTACACTCGCCAATGACCCTCAACCCACGGTGTCTCGTCTCGCCAACATCATATTTAATTACGTTATCAAAAAGGTGTGTGTCTCTACCTCGCTACAATAACGCGCTTACTAATTATATTTAAGTAGCACTTATATGTACTTGCTCACTGTCTTTTTTTATCCTCCTAATTACAGGTCATACTCAAGGTAAGGTCTTGGTCTACTTGTTTTTTTATATTGTCTTTTTCCGTCTTTGATCGAAATTTCATGTCTTCCAGTACAATCTCTCCGAGAAGTATGAAATGCGTAAAGGGGTTTTCCGTTTGCAACCAGCCCTGAACCTCGACTATTCAAGCGATGCATCGTAAGTTTCTTTTATTTCTCCCAAACAATCAATAAAGGGCGTCTCTCCCCGCCCATTTATAATATTAATCTATAATCCCAGTCCCTCAACGGGAGAAACGATGTCAGGCGTTCGACGCCGACATAACGCCGGCTCCGACCTCTACGTAAGCACATAACTTCGGTTATTCGTAGTCCACGCACGCACGTTTACTTAACGCCATGGTCAATTTTCAGTCCTCAATAACCGAAGACAATGAACCCGAAGTGGCTGAGGAGGACGACGAGGAAATTGTGGGTCTCGAACACGTCCGGACAGACTTCTTCAACTGGTGTTCACGCTGGTTCAGCGAACCGCTTCTGCACCGATTCCCAACTGCCCTTCAACTCCACTTCGGTATGCTGATTTGCTTATTGCACCCCAATGAATTCTATGGGCCATTGTGTGACCAATAATAAAGCAGCAGGAGGAGAGTTCCGATCGAAACATGGAAACCAATCCTCCCTACCCCCCTCCTAAGCACCAGCTCATTGGTTGATGTTCTTTTAGATTCACTGGGTTTCTCCATCTCCCCACCGAGCACCCCCGCACCAGGCGAAACCCAAGCTCTCCAGTGTGTTGCCTCCCTCTCCGCAATATCAAAGGACCGCTCCTACTTCAACTACATCTCCCGCCAGACCAAACAGGCATCGGCTCGTGTCGCCGGACGCCGTCGCTGGACAACTATCGCGGCCGGAGGCCTCTCAGCCACCGCCAAACCGCACTCATGTGGTCCCAGTACTACTAGCCCCACCCTCCCCGCTTTCCCCCCGCGCTCACACTCTCCCTTGGCTCCCTCTCGCCGCAGCCAACGCCACCCAGCAACCAATACCCTCGAAAACGTCCACCAATCAGACACAGGGGACTTGAAGACGCCGCAGACCTGTTCCAGCTCTGTTGTCATGCGAGTTCCGTGCGACGAGGCGGGGAGGCCCTCCGTAATGCCAGCCTCCGCCTCCTACCAGCTGTTGAATGTCTTTGAAGGCCGCCCGGGGTCGGTGCCCACGATGGCCGCCTTCCACCCCTACAAACCGCATCTGTTTGTTGCCGAGGCGGACCGGTTGGGGGGACACGCGCTGGCCGTGTGGGGCGTTCGAAGGGCCGAGCTGCTGCAACGGATCTCGCCTCAGCAGGAGGAGTGTGCGGAGGAAGAGGTGAAGAAGAATAAGACGCAAAGGACGACGGTCTCTAAATACTTGGCGAGAGAGGTTCTGGCAAAGCGTATGGCGAAACGGAATCTTGGGTAGGTGAAGCTCGCCAGCATTCGGGACCGGCTAAGGGCTGTCGGGGAGGAGATGGCGAAAGGGCGTCTAGCAGACGACTGATTGTCTGTCTTTTAGACTCCCACGCATAACCGGTCTGGAGGTGATCAACGTGGCGGACGAGAGGAGCCTGGTACTGACTGCCTCGCTGGACGGATGCCTTCGCGTCTGGCAGAACTACGAGGGCAAACCGACCACCTCGACCGTCTCCTCCTCCTCATCCGCTGCGAAAAGCGGCAAAGCCCAACTACTTACATCTTGGTTAGTAGCTTTTGCGGGTGCGCTACCCGGGGGCGGTTTTAAAACGGTGCCACGACACCGGCCATGCATTGGGTGGAGAAGGCACTCAATCATCCAGTTACCACATTTCACGATTTCGTTTCCCTCGGCCGTCTAGGGCCGCTTTTGACGGTCTGCAGCAGACCAGCCCCACGGACTCCTGGTACAGCGGTGTGGTGACCAACTGGAACGGCGACTGTTCCAGCCAATTGGCGGTCTCTGGGGACGTGCGCATCGTACGCCTCTTCGACACAGACCAGGAGGCGCGTGTCCGCGATATCCCCACCCAGGCCACCTGCGCAGTGACAAAACTGACCCGCGCTCATGGCGATGACTACCTCATCGCGGCAGGGTTCGCTGATGGCGTCGTCAAACTCTTCGACGCCAGAATATCCGCCAATGCTGCGTGAGTTGCCACCGTTTGCCTTTCCGGGATCCCGCCATTTCAAAACATACCCTCGACCAATTGTAGGGCCTAGCGCCATCCTGCCAGCCATCTCAGTATCGTTCATTTGCCCGAATTGATGTGCTTTGCAGCGTTGTTTTCGAGGGCACGGTGGTTGCGACGGACGGCACCCACCGTCCGGTGCTGGACGTCACCTTCGCTCCCTTCTCCAGTAACCGGCGCTTCTATGCTGTCAACGCCGACGGTATCGTTGCCGCATGGGACATCCAAGGGGGCGTAACCGCACCCGCCTTCGTTTCCGTACCCCAGACACCCATTAGCAGCGATGCAGTGTCATCAAGTGCGCCACTAAATTGTGCACAATTCTACGTAAGTTCGTTGTCACAAGCACACAGTCGTCTCGGTTGAGCGATAGATAACCGTGTTATTTTTGCTCTATCTACCGATCTAGACCAATCTCCCCTGCACGCGTTCACACATGGTTGCCTACGGAACTGCATACCAAGCCTACGTGAGTCGTGTTCACGATGGGCGTATGCTAGCAGCCTTCCACGTCCCAACATCGACACGCAACAACACCATTGGCAATGGCTACCTGAAGGGGGTAACGGCAGTCTCACAACAGCCAACATGTGCCGCTTTCCATCCCTATGAGGTGAGTTGGTGCATTAACCAGCTCTGCGTAGGTTTCCTCTGTCTTGATAAGTGTTTACTTTCTTTGTCTTTTAGCCCCTTGTTGCATTTGGAATGAGCGATTCAAGTGTCCACCTAATCAAGTTCCGTGTGCCCTCTTAGACGTGATACAACATGTCTCCCTTCTATTTTCTTGAATTTCAAATGTCTGTAATTTATTGTATAACCGTTGTAAATTTCATGTCACGGTCTTCCCATATCTTTGTCGAATTCTTTTCAGTATATGCAATTGTGTACCATACAAGGTTTTGAGTAATCGTTATTTAAACGAGAGGTTATACTATTTTATAATAATCGACGTGGTTTATGTATAAACCTGTTTGTTCTTTGCGAATATGGCGGAATATGAACTCACAATTTCGATACAGGCACTGAAATAGATTCTTATCCGCGGGTTCGGGCAATATTCGCAAACCAAAGTGATCGAGTATGAAAGATTATGCGAACTCCTAAGAATAGCGCGATGGAAAATGACTAATGTCGGTAATAAATAATATTGTATCAATGGAGACTTGTGTCACAAAACGTTAAGGCGATGTCTGTCGCGTCGAATCCTCGCTGGACACAAATTGGCCGTGTCCTGGAAAAGATCCCGGTCAAGTATTCCCATGCTGTTTTAAACTCAATGTTTACGGCCACTAGATGTAATAAAATATGCTCGAACGGTTGCCAAATAAATCAGGTCAATAAATGTTTACAAACGACTCGAAATAGCTGTTTGGATGTGTTTGCAAATGAACAACTGCCTTGAGAAGATGCGAATTATATTAGCAATGACACTTTCAACAATAAATCAATTAAGCATCCTGGCAGAGGCCTTCTCTCCTCCCGTGTTAATCAACAAGTATATCACTCGATCTCATTAAACCAGATGACCTTGATTTAATTGGAAGACGTCTAAATAAGAACGGTGTTGAATTTCACGATGGATTCTAGTCAGGGCGCCCTTGGCTCCCTTTCTTCAGCACAGAAAGCCCAACTAATGGACCAAATGAAGGCTGAAGTCGCCATTGCTAGTGCTCAAGAACTAATGAATGTGAGCCTGATTAATATATATATATTGAATATAGCAACTTACCAACAAATGTTTTGAGAAATGTATCTCAAAACCGGGTACTTCTTTGGATAATTCTGAACAAGTAAATATATTTCGCTTCTATTTATATATTTCTAAGAAATGTGTCGGAAACTGTATGGACCGTTACATGGACGCTATGAACCTAATTACCCGAGTTTTCGCTACCCGTTTACGACAAGAAGCGAATCGGATTCAATAAAAGCTGCGTCATCCTATGTATACCCTTTAGTTTTTCTCCTGTATAAATTGTTGATACATAAAATATCGCGTGCATACACTCATAATTATTCTATGGTCTGAACATGCACTTATTACACTTCAAAAATCGGAATTGTGCGGTTATCTCCGACTATATATGGTTTCCCTGAGACGCTTGAGAATATCTTACAGATTTAGTCCCAAGTGAGTTGTTGCGACTAGGTTATTCGTTCCTGTCACTGTTCGCATACGGCGATATAAGAATACCGTGATCGACTCAATGATGCCCAAAAAGCAGGATCAGTGTTGTTGTGGGTAACCCCCTATGTAGGGTTCGTCTTGAAAGTGTTGGCTAACTTAATTGCTTAGACCAAACTTTGAATGGACTTTCACCGCTAATTGCGTGGCTCCATTTGTTTACTTGACGAGTACAGCTAATTTAAAACTGCTAGCCACAATCGTAACCCCGGGTCAATGTAAAATAGGCAGAAGCTGGGGTTGTGTCGGTGTAAAAGTGCGTTATAGCTTTATTCAGAAATGACGGGAAATGACTTGAAGAATTTGGGAATGCGGTTAATGCTGTTGTTCCGGGTGTATAAGGGTATCAATGATCGATTTAGCTTGTTGGAAATTCTGTTCAGGCGTTTTGATGCCATCAATGTGAGACACAAGCCCCTTTTCGGTGTAGTATTCGATAATAGGTAGATTTTCGGACTTGAACTGGAGGAGTCTACAAAATTGTAGTACGGAGGATATAGAAAACCGATGAACACTTACCGTCGCCTCAAAGTATCTTCATTGTCGTCCACACGGTGACAGTTTCGTCCCAGACATCTTTGGATACACACCTGAAAGACAACCGGACGAAGGTGTATAGGGTGCTAGGAAGGAGTAGCAAATCTGGTAATGAGGAACATCATGTCTCGGGAAAACTTCCCGTGGCTGAATTCAGGAAAACTCTGGCAGAGATTCACACCCGAATTCGAATACCCGGGTGGCTCTATCGACGCCGCCACCCGTGAACATATTCCAAGAAACGTCCATGAAGCATTGCCGTGTTTTATAGATTCATTGCCACCCGCACACTACACGACAAGCGCTTCGGTGTAGCTGCTATCTACCAGTCCGCGAAACGAAGAGTCTTTTTGATGCCATGGAGTCGTAAAAACCTGCGAAACCCAATAGAGCCGGTAAATCCTCTCGCAGGAAATAGCCACACGAAATAAGAATACCGACGTCATAATGAAGTCAAGAACAATAATGTGAAATTATTGTATCGACCATCACTATGCTTAACGCGGCAGCACAGGTCAGTGCGTTGTATGTTGCTACGTGAAAATTAAAAAAAACGTGTGATCATAAATAGCACTTGTAAATGTGGCATGACCCGCGTGAGGTAGGATTTCTATTGAAGTGCCAGTAATTCAATTTTATGGTATAACGGGTCGTGAAAAACTCCAGCAAATCACTTTGGAGCCCAAATATATATTCGAAGAACAGGTCTCGATTTACCTCCTCGGGGCAATCAACCACAAAAACGCGGAGTAGGTTAGTCTTGTCATTCATGGCAGCAACCCAGCCCGTATTGTTGTCCTCGTTACGGGGAAACCCATCCACGAGATAGTTTATGCATCGTTGGTTGTTGTAACCAACGACCATAGCCTAATAAGATGGTGAGCCAATTTAATACATCGGGATAGGACTTATTAATGATATGAAGGGATTCAAGTAGGATCTTACTTGATAAATAAGAGAACACGTTATCGCGACCGGAACAATTGATCCTGTTTTCATACATGATAATATTTCAGCGGCAAACGGCGAGTCAGGACCGTTCATTTCGTTTCGCAGTAGTTCACCGGCTGACAGATGGATAATATTATAATTCTGTCCGTAAAATATTTTTATTACATTTAAAAAGCTACCCCGGCAATTCTTGAACACAGTGTGCCCTTTCCAGCTCCAGGCCCACCAAGAACGAAAAACACGCCAAACATAGGCATCGTTGCAGGCGTGTTTATGGTGT
Organism: Proteocephalus fallax; assembly: GCA_028672205.1. Classification (NCBI taxonomy): domain Eukaryota; kingdom Metazoa; phylum Platyhelminthes; class Cestoda; order Proteocephalidea; family Proteocephalidae; genus Proteocephalus; species Proteocephalus fallax. The sequence goes on along the minus strand of JAPUBX010001939.1, from coordinate 82,761 downwards.
TTGCCATGGTCTGTAGAAAATTGCATTTAGTCAGAATAGTATACAATTTTGTTTTCAAAAAGCAATGAACTTGGACACAGCATGGTAAGTGTCGACCGAATATCATTGTCGTACAAATAGATACCAGGCGTCAAAGCGCACACTACTTACCCCGTTCAAGCGTTCGGCAAAATGACAATATTGTAACAACACCATAATTTACTTTAATCAAATTAAAAAATTTCCAGACCGCAATAAGAATGTGTAAAAATTAAAGGAATATTCAATATATTGGTATTACTTCATATAAAACAGTCTCCTCTTCTTGATTATCTAAACTGTGAAAGAAACGTTGTCCATGCTGCGTTATTATAAGGATGAACTGTGTTGGATTTCGTAGATCGCCAGTAGTCACGAGAAGTATTTAACTGGTTGTTAATGCATTAAGCATTAACGGACGATATGTTAAAAGAGAGATGTGTGAAAGTTGGTCTCCGGTGAAACATGAATTTCGTTCTGGGACCGCTTCCTGACGAATGTCCGCAACGTACGCGCCGTGTTGTTATATATGGCGTGAATGTAACCGCGCGTCCGTACCCCCTCGGAGGGGCTATGTTCAGCAATCTAGGTGGGTGGAACCCTTCAGGCACTCTGAAATGCGGCACCGTCCTATATTTGCGTACCAATCTGGTAGATTTGTAGTAATCTTCTTGTATCGATCGTAGACGGTTCGAAATGTAAACGGGCAAGATTCTGGCTAGGTGGCATTCGGAATAATGTGGGTAGTTGTTATGGCCGAAATGTTTGAGGAGCGCCATATTTTTCATCACAACGTTGAAGTGATTACTGGAGTGTAAAAAAGACCACTAGAATATGTTATGGCCACCCCGAGGTTTTGAGATTGCTTGCATTCGACCGTCTGCGTATGAACCAAACCACTGGGTCATTTGTTTTGATTTTTCGGAAACTGAAATGATGTTTCCAATGTGTGCGTTGACGAACGTGAGGAAACTCTCCCTCTTTCAGCACAAATGATGCTTTCCACCGCTGAAGCTAACTGCCCCTCCCCCTAACAGACTTTCAGTCGACACTTCCTCATGATATCCTCCATCCTGCAGTACAATAGATCAGCAGGTGTGTTAAATATTTTAGAAAGCCGAAGTTCAATCCAAAAATACTTACTTATATTCAGAACCGCGCGTGACAACCTCTCCAGTCCAGCCCAGCTCTTGATGCATCAGAAGGTGTCTAGAAAAGCGATGACAATAAAAGATCCAGCCATAGGCACCACACAATGGTCAGCGGATTTGAAGATTAAACCATTATAGGGATTCACTTGGTTGATAGAAGCGTAGATAGACATTATCATGATTGATTTCCTGAATACAGCTTTCTGGAAGATAGGCAGTGTCGGTAAATAGGAATAGAGCAGGAGAAATTAGCGAATTTAAACTGTTACTTAATTGAGAATCGAACTTAAATTTAGCGACGATATTTCGGGAACTGATGTTCTTTGCAGGATAGCGACTTCAGATTGTATTCTGCCAACTGTCTCGATGTTTGGGTTTTTTATATTAATGGGTGGATGAAGAGTGGTATTCCAGACCTCAAATCGTTAATCTCAAGTGATCCATTTCTCAATAGCCGGAGGGACAAGGATGTCTTCTGAAGTGACTCAGATAAACTTGCGTCAAATAAGTTTAATGTTGGTGACCGTCAAAATGTCTCACAGAAGATAAATGGCTTGAACAAACATGAGTTTGTCCGAAAACGCGCGTCCCACCAGGTTAAAGTATTACAGTAATACAAGTGCGTTACAGGATAATAACCTCTTACAAGCGTTTTGTCTGGTACCAAATTTGTCCTCTCGTCCATGGTTTTACTCTGTAATCTCATCTCAAGATTGAAATGAGCCATCGGTGATGCAAGCATTATTTCTCTCTTTGTCTTCTACGCCGCTTACGTAGAAGATAGCGCCCGAACCTTTGGGGTCGTCTTACTCGTGAGAAGAGAATACATTTCGCGGTTGCTCCCTCCTCTCCATCGATTTAATATAATAGCAAAGGAACACTGTCTTATGGTTTGTACGCTGCTTAATAAGATGCGTGATTTTTCTCACATCTGTCTTCCACTCCCCGTTTAGCGTCTAATTAAAAAAGGAAATGAACATACTGAACTCTACAGTCCAACACTCATTTGTATAATGACCAATCATCGAGCTGGTTGACTCAATGCAGATCGTAGTCGCTATCCTGCAAATACATCAATTTCGGCTTCTGCTTCTGCTGAACGCATAAGAATCCCAATGCACTGCCAATGGTTCAGGAATTTACGCATTACACCTTATTATGCTAGTGCTACGTAGACAACGGAGTCATCGATTGGTTAATTTCATCGAATTTCACAACGCGAAAACGCCTTTTACTGATAAATACGTACCAGAGGAGGAGGTAGACGACGACAGCCCATCGAAAATTTTAACACGAAGTCGTGCCGTTACGAAAGAGAATGCCAATAAAAAATACATTTTTATAATGCCTTAAATCGACATGCAGTATCTGTTTTCTCTTAATTACGAGCAATCGATATAAGATAATTTTCTTTGACTGAATACATTAAAACTCTTTCTCGATTCGTAGTCTGAAGGCCAGTTTTCCAAGAACATTTTAAAGCACGGTTTTGACCAATAAACGATCGCCATCGCGTCCTTCTCGGTTCAACGTCACGGACGGACGGTCCTACTGGAAATCGGATTCTGGATACGCGAACCCTCTTTTATAGATCGCTGAACTCAGTGAAAACAGCATCCTCTATGGTTTGAAATATTTTACATTCTAATCGCCGTAGACATTTAGGGAGCTCCTTCCGCCTATTTTTAACCTCATCAATGGCAATATAGGCATCGGGTTGCTTGCTATGCCGTTTTGCTTTCATGAGGTTTCTTGGTGTTTGCTAATTTCCTAAACTATAACGTTTTTTATTAGTGTGGGATCTTACTGACACTTGTCGTTTTATTTTCAATGGCCGCTATAACATATTTTTCGTGCATCATTATCCTCAAATCATCCATGCATTTCAAAACTAACGTTTTTGAAGAGAGTGGTAATTATTTCATTACATTTATCTTGTTCAACCACTAAGCCTACCGATCTCATGGAATATTGGGAAAGCGAGTAGTTGAATTGAGGTAATTCGCATTTCTGCCTCGCAACAATCATCATCAAGCATAATAGGACTGTTGTTCGGGATGCTAATTGGGTTTAACGTGTCCATTAGCGACATGGGCAGTGAGATAATCGCAACACTGATCGGTGGCCAGGTAAAATTCTCACAAAGTCGCCCATTTTTATCCTTACTATTCTTAGCCATCCATACAAACTCGCTGCTACGCACTCCTGTTTGTAATTTGCATTACAAGTCCTTTTTGCTTTTTAAAAAAAGTTGAAATTTTGAGTGCGTCCAGTTCTGTCGCGGTTGGCATCTACGCGATCTTTCTGCTGAGCGTAAGTGTTTCGTCTACTTCGTGATCAAATGACATTTTCTATTAGCTGGTTTTATTCTATGGCGGTCCCCGACTGCTCTTCGGCAAGGTCTTATTGAATGCCCGCCTTTGGCGAATGGAGGGTCTAGTTCGTTGTGTCCCCATCGTGACAAGTTCATTTTGTTGTCAGGTGTAAGCCATGCGTTTTTTCGCTAATTTCGTCCTTTAGGCACGCTACCACAATTTACTCCAGCTTGAAACAGCGATCGTTCGAGAACATGTCGCTTGTCCTGGTCTCAGGTATCGCCTACATCACAACCTGCTATTACGTGGTACGTCGCCGTTTTTTTCACGGTCTTTGAAGTTCGAGTATCTTTTTTCAAATTTAATTTAATTGCTCAATTTTAAATCATCATCATCGACAATTTATGAAAGCATATGATTATTTTCCATCCCAAATGGCTGTTTAATTTGATTTTTTTTAAAGGATCTTGAAAACCCAGTATTAATAGTAGTGGCATGTCGCGGGATCACATCGCCCCCGGCAACAGAGGCCATTTTTGGTAGACACATGACCTTGGGCGAAGTCACAACTCGCGTTGCCTCTTGCCAGATGCGGATGTTGATTGTCACATGATTAAAAAACGCCTCTTTCAGGCCGGCTTCTTTGGATACGTTGCCTTTCTCAAGGAGTCGGAGAGCTCGATAGCGGGAAACATGCTGAGCATGTTTCCACAGGATTTAATGGCGGGATTCGCACGATTGAGTTTTCTCTACACGGTTGCCGCCTCCTTCCCTCTCGTCATGTTTCCCCTGCGAGCAGCTCTGCACAGTCTTCTGTTTGTCGAGGTAAGCGAGTCGACTTAATCGGGCTACTTAGTATCCAGGTCTCAAGGGAGGCAGAGAGTCACATAAAGACAAAAACTGGTCGAAATACACTTTACGGGTCTACGAATCACGTTCATCCACCCCTACTTACGACGCGCTCTATTTGAAAACGATCTTTAGAGGACGTCCGGAGATTACCGCGACGTATATATTCGGCAAGGGGGTGGCATTCTAAAATATACCCAGGGTTAATACCTGGTTGTAGAGATCGTCTTCTCCTGTGAGATGATTAACCGGCATCCTCATTGTTGCGCGCCAATCAGAGACTGCCAGGTCCGCCCAGATGGTTCTCCGTATATGGACTGCAAGGCCATGTGTTCCATGTCTGCACCAGTTTGAAAAGTGTCTGCGTTGGCGCTGTTAAAGCGTTGACAACCTCTGCGTATTTGCGCAACGGCGTCCCATTGGAGAGATTCCCCGAAGGCACAACCCCGTGTGTCCGGTAGCCACAGCGTCTCGTAGTTAAGGAGGATAGCTGGGAAGACCTTTGCGGCCATGTCGAAAGAGATGCATTGAGATACCCCCGTGTCAGTTTTATTGCTGTTGTTCATAAGTCGGTTCAGTGGAACGAAGAGACCAGAATGACCATCCAATCGTTTGTCCGCAGGGTCTGTTTAGTGCCTCGTTGCCCTGGTAATGACAGAGGATGAGTCGGCTTTTCGTCCATATCTTCATGGTGATTCTTGTACAGACGACCGGCAGTGCCACCTGAAGAGGAGGTTGAAGTAGACGGTGGGTCATCTTTCGCTCAATCATCACCCAGGGGGTTCACACACGGAAGCCAGGTTAGTTTAATGCCAGATGATGTAGCAGCAGCAGCAGCAGTGGGATTGCGCCACCACCCGACAGAACCCAGAATCTCTCGCGAGCAGACTGATGAAGCTAACCCCTACACTATTCCAGACCTCACCGCGTTCTTTCCTTTCCCCCTTCCACAGTCTTCCACAAAAGAGTCTGACACGCCCGTGCTCTCTGTTGAACCGATGCACATTCCGACGACGCGTTTCCGCTGGATCACCGCATGCGTCATCGTCCTGTCGGTCGTTATAAGCCAAGTCACGGATCGGGGTAAGAAGAAGTCTCTGAGATGACGGTCGGCTACTACTACTACCATGGCCTTCAATGGCCGGTCAAAGCGGTGACTTTGTTTTATTTTATTTCTAGTCGAAGTGATTCTCAACTACACGGGCAGTTTGGCCGGCGCCCTTATCTGCTACATTGTCCCCGCGGCTGTCTACCGACGAGTCGTGGTCACCTTGGCCGGTGGGATTAACCAATCACAACCAATAGACGCTGCTCTGGCTCTTGGTGTCATGTTTTTCGGATTTTTTGTCTTTTTCAGTCCTGTCCTTACTTTTGTTGGCATCGATTCTGTATGATTCTCTATTCCCCGTCTATTACTTTTCTTGTTGGGGTTCAAGGATGCATTATTCCCTTTAACATTGATCCACGTATCTTCGAGGGAAAACGCATGGTTGTTAGTGATTAGCGGGAGCATAAAAGCCCGGCGAGGCAATCGTTTGGTGCAAACCCATGATTAAATGGCGTCAAAGAAATAAACACTTTCCCGCGCCGTTTGATGGACTCCACAAACATGTGTGCGAGGCGACGCCCTAATAAAAAAAACCGATGTCGCATGTAGTAGAAAAGGTTATCGTTTTTTTGCTGGGGATCCTTCATGGAATCTGTCAAAGGTTACATAATATCACGAAAAAATGTTACACCTTACACACACATCATTTAGGATATAGTCGAAACGTTCGATAAAAGGAATAGTCTGGAAGAAAACAACCGACAGTTGCCCCTTTATGTATAAATATTATAATAGTGGTTTTTGGCTTAAAATCAGGATTTTCAAAGACGAGGGTCAGATATGAATATTATTGTTTGAACAAGGGTCAGCGCGAGAATGACATAAAACGGACGACAAGGCGTAGCGCCTATTGAAGCGAGTGACCTCTAACTGCTGGGTTAAACAGAACATACACATGGGCAAGTTCACATTTGTTAAACTGAAACCACTGCATCGTTGTTGGTCTACCGAAAATATATGGCAAAAAAACCCATCAATGTTGTCCCAAACCTAAAAAATTCGTATCCGCTCTCACAGTGCAATTTAAGAGATGCCGTTGCCACAACCGATTTCAAAGTTTTCGAGGATTCCGACTTCGATAAAGAGATCGAAAATATCAATAGTTATCTCCGATTTTTGTACGATACGCATTGTCCACTCACGGAACTATCCCTCACCCCCGTGTCATATCTTCTCCATTTCTGAAACGACTGAGGCGAAAAAAAGAACGATTTTGTCGACAGGGAAGGTATCGAGAAATTAAACCAATTTCGATACAGATCACAGCTGAGGTAAATCTCCTTAACAAAATATTTGAAGATCCTTATCTACCAAGTGGTGCCCTAGACCTTGATGCTCTGAACGATGGCTTTATCTTCAAATCCGCTGACCATTCCGCGGTACCTCTGGTTAGATCTCTTAATCCCAGCGCTTTCCTGCCCGCTCACGAATCCTCTATCTCCAAAATTTTGGCTGGCCTCAAGAACTCCACCGCGGCTGGTCCCGACAGGGTCGCCCCCGCGATTCTTAAAATCTGTCACCGCGAGATTTCTCCAATTGTGACCCAGCTTGTGAATCATTCGTTAGGGGAATGTTCCTTTCCTTCGGAATGGAGAGACGTCGCTATAACACCGATTCCGAAACCGAACAATGGCTCCGCCGGACCTGTGAAGTACAGACCTATCGCAAACTCATCCGTGTGGTTAAAAGTGATTGAGAAGCACCTCCTCTCTAAATTAGATGACACGCTTAAAACGGCCGATGACCATTTTCAGTTTGCTTATAAATCAAATCGAAGCACTCTGGACGCCGTGGCTACGTTATCGCACACACTCCACTCTTCACTTTATGCCGGAGCGAAAGCCGTCAAAGGGGTGTTCTTGGACTTCTCCTCTGCTTTCAACACTATCTCACGCTCCCGCATCCTTTCTCAACTAGGTGAATGCATCAAAATGCATCCATATCACATTTTCCCTGACAGCCGCTGCCGACACCCCCGAAATTTCTTCACTACATAACTTCGCTTCGAGCCCAAAATCGAAGTATCTCGGGGTGATTTTTAACAGTCGGTTATCGTGGAGTGATCATGTCGATGTTGTCTTTGGTAAAAGCCGCCGTCTTTGCTTCCTTGTTCGCCGATTCAGGAGACTTGGTTTGAGCTCGAGCCATATAAAAACCTTCGTGCATGCCTGTATAATTCCCCTGATTGTATATTGTTCCCCAGTAATTTTCCCCGGCCTTAAATGCTCTGACTTTGTAACCCTTCATCGACTTTTTAAAATAATCTCGTTTTCTAGCGGTCTGCCTATTCTCTCTATCAAAGAAATCATCGTTGAACGCCACTTAAATAACTGCTCATTAATCGCTGCCCGAATTTTAAATGACCCCTCCCATCCCCTCTATTCCAGTTTATCGGAATGTAAATCTCTTCAACCAATGCGCCGTTTATACCGTTCAATTCCAACAAGAACGGCGGCATATCGCAATTCGGTCATTCCCTATTTGTCCCGATTTTTAGTCTCACCAGACCAGGTTAAACAGGAACTACAAGACAATTTTCGCATCTAATATTTGTTATCCTGCCTTTTTTAATGCTGAAAGTTTTGGTCCACGTATCCTCAATAAAGCCACTACAATTATTATGATTATTAAGCAACTGCTTCCAATTAAGCAAGGGGCTAAATTACAGCGGAACAATGTTTTTCGAAGCCAACGGTGCTGTATAACTGTGGAAAAACATACCAAAGGAAGTTGCATAACTGCCATTGCAATTACCTGAACATTAATGCAAAACCAATCTATTCCTACAAATTGTTGAAACTGGATTTTAGTTTGAACAATAAAAAGGTGACGAATATCATTGAGTCTGTAATTTACGATAAACAAGTCGTAGCAAAACGTAAAATATTTTTTCAATGTATCATTTACTTTACTAAAGATTTAAATGGAAGACGAGATCATTAAAATAAAAAAATCATTGTCTGTGTTTGAAATTGCATATTAAACCGCCGTATTGAAAATATTATTTAAAGCGTTCATTACGCATCGTTGACATGCCTCGGATTAATATTAAGGGCGGTGTTTGGAGAAACACTGAAGTAACTGACCTTTATTGTCTAAATATTTCTTAGGATGAAATTCTCAAAGCTGCCGTAATGAAATATGGCAAAAACCAATGGGCTCGCATCGCATCACTATTGCATCGCAAATCCGATAAACAATGCAAGGCTCGTTGGTATGAGTGGTTGGACCCTAGTGTCAAAAAGACAGAATGGAGCCGCGAGGAAGATGAAAAATTACTTCATCTAGCGAAATTGATGCCAACGCAATGGCGAACAATTGCCCCTATAGTTGGTCGAACGGCGAACCAGTGTCTTGAACGCTATGAATATCTGCTGGATAAGGCACAAAACATCGATTCAACAAACAGAGATGATCCTCGTCGTCTGAGACCCGGTGAAATTGACCCTAGTCCAGAAACAAAGCCAGCAAGACCAGATCCAGTTGATATGGATGAAGATGAGTTGGAGATGCTTTCTGAAGCCCGGGCACGTCTGGCCAACACACAAGGCAAAAAGGCTAAACGTAAGGCCCGCGAACGGCAATTGGACATTGCTCGACGCATGGCTATGATGCAAAAGCGTCGTGAGTTGCGTGCTGCTGGTCTTGCTTCAACCATTGCCCCACTTGTAAACAAACACGTCTTCATCGACTATAACCGGGAAATTCCCTTCGAAAAGAAGCCGCCTAAGGGTTTCCATGACACCAGCATTGAGGTGCCGGCCAATAAATCGGTTAATTTCGACCGACTTCGTTTGAAGGACATGGAGAAGGAGTCCTATATGGACAAGGAAAAACGTGAACGCAAAAAAGATGCCGAGCGCCAGACAAAACGGTTGGAATCGGATCTTCCCGGTGCTCTACTTGCCCGCGAAAAAGACGCCGGTGAACCGGCCATCAAACGCTCCAAACTCGTTCTTCCCGCGCCACAGATCTCCGACATAGAACTGGAAAATCTGGTCAAAGTCGGACAGGCTGGTGAAAACGCCATGCGTATGGCACTGGAGGACTCCCGAACCGATGCATCGGCAACACATACCCTCTTGTCGGAGTACAATAGAGGAAATGACACCACATTTACGGCGCCACTCCATTTTCTCGCCAAAACCCCCCACACGGGCACGGATTCACTGATTACTGTGCGTTTTTGACAACGTTGTATGTGGGTGTATCTCCGCCCTCTCTATCGTAACTAATTGTTTCTTTCTAGGAGGCTCAAAACATTCTAGCACTCCAGCAGGTACAGACACCGCTCAAGGGTGGTGAAAATACCGAATTATCCACCGGTGTTGTAAGCATTACTGGGGCTACCCCGGCAACAAAGCAACTCCCCACTCCAAATGTTCTCTTGCCCAACCAAATTGTGGCCAACACGCCCTTTAGAACGCCACAACCTGGTGGTAAGTCAGTTTTCCCGTACTTTGATGGCCAGCCATTAATTGGCAACGAATTTCCATTTTTTACCCAATTTCAGCTACACCCGGAATGCCAGATCTCCCTGGACATACACCTCGCAGAGATTTCTTAAATATCAACGCTGTGAACGGAATGGAGGTAATATCCCACTTGGAGATCCCGGGCTGCCGCCTCGTAGCGCGCTTATTGAGACCTTGACGATGCCGTCTTTATTTGGCTGTTTCAGGACTCCCTGGGCGCCAGTAACCCAGCGGCTCTTCTCCATACCCTCTCTGGTCTCCCCAAGCCAAAGAACAACTTTGAGATCAGCATGCCGGCGGAGGACGAGGAGGGTGGCGAGGCGTTGGGTGGCGGCGTAGACGACGATGCGGCCGGCGGAAGCGCCGTCCATACGGCCGATCAGGCCGAGTTGGACCGGAAAGCCGCCCAGCAGAGGGCTGCGGCCGCTGATGCCGCCTGGCAGAAGCGAAGCCGGGCCCTCCAGCGCGCCCTGCCGCGACCCACCACAATCAATAATCTGGTCCTCCGGCCGCCCACTGAGTCGATGGGGCTTACGGATTTACAACGCGTACGTGGCTACATCAATCCGGTATAAGTGGGGCGTTCGTCTGGTGTGGGGTTGGCGCTTGTGCCAAGTGGAGATCGTATGATCACCAACCGGAAGACCGTGGAGTTCGAGAGGATTTACTCGATTATTTATGCACGCGAGTTGGCTTAAGTGATCGGTGTATGACAGGCGTGTAATAAAAAAAGGATGGATGGCGTATGTTTACAATGACTAAACGTCTGGACATTAAAGCGATTGACTTCAAGTAACGTGCTTTAGACATGAGGGGCTTGTCCAAAAAGTGGGTGATCTGTTGGCGTTTGCGTTTGTCAGAATAGAAAATAAAGGCCATCTCCTGGAATCTTTGTGTATGACTGAGAAACAAGTCAGTAAGGAGATGTTGTGGTGGTGGTCATGATGCTGTAGTTGTAACTGTAAGCCGAGGAGCTAATCAAGAAGGAGATGTTGGTGATGATGCACTACGACAGTCTGCACAACCCACCGGCACCCCTTCTCGCCGACCTGGCACGCAACCCCGATTGCAAGCTGCTCAGTGCCGCTATTCAGCACAAACGCCTTCAGCAGGTCAACGTGGCCCACGAAGTCTTCCTACAGTCGAACAACAACGAGGGTTTCCCTGAGGGCTCACTTCATGAGGTGTGTGGTTATACTCTGCATTCAGTAAAACATTTAGCATTTGGATACGTCATTGCGAATTGGTTGTCCGTTCTTTCTGGTGTTTTACAACGACGCACAATATGACGGTTTAAAAGCTTTGTACGCTTTCAGTATTCTTCGTCGCAGAAACCGATCTACGCTTTGTTGTTCTAGCAACCGCTTAGAACCCTCACGTACTCTCATCATGTGAGGTCAAATTTTCCAAGATGTTATAATCCGATTTGTGATGAATCACTTGTACGCACCCATTATTTAGACATTCACACGACGCGCGGCTGCGATAGGATAAACTTGTTCTGTGGACGTTGGTTGAGACAATCGACCGGCTTTATTGAAGCCGAGATTAGATAGGTTCCCGGGGCGATTTTGTACGGCGGCAGTCTATTGCGGGGTAATCGTTATCAATGGAAACGTGGGAAAAATGTTGACTTGTTGCATTTATTTAGTTGTTTTGTTTTAACGAAATCTTGTTGTGCTGAATCAGAGACTTCGTATATCGACGTGCAACATACGGTTCGTTTACGGCCTCTTGCAATCTTTTTTTATATATTTTACATTGAGTAAATGTCGAAAACGACGCCAAAATCTGCGAAGAATATCCTGCCAGTTATGACCGAGTCTACGAAGAATTCGACGACAACAGGGTGACTTGTATCTTATCCACGCAAGAATATTGAAGAAGCGTTTGTCTTGGGAAGCGCAATCAAAACGATGATGCATGACGGCGGCTTGACAGTGTGGTTTGCAGTTGTTTCCATAGAGAGGTAGACGATCTTATTTGGGTCCGTGGGTATTGCATGTTCGTTTGTATCTGTGCAACTGTTACCCTAGGCTTCACCACAGTTGCACACTTTTGATTTGTCGATATAAGTGGCATAATTTGCCTAAGGATGTGTAGGGGACCTGTTAGACATTTTCAGAGAAATTTTTTTTTAAATTCTACAACGAAAACGGGGATCGTTATAAAGGCTTTTTGGCAACAAAAATGTCCTTGTTTTGGACATTTTCGCATTGTCAGCCGACTAGACTCTTTGTGAAGGAAGAGAAAGCGTTTTTTGCAATTTATAAGGATGGTAAAAAACATGATCGACACGGAAACATTCTATCAAGCTATTTAATGTCTAATAAGTTCGCAGACCCTGGGAATGTCGACACTAAGCGTAGTTCCAACGAAGTGCAAAACATATTACCGTTGTTTGAGAACCAAATAAAACGACGATATAAGGGTGGTGTTTTAACATTGACTTGTTCGTTTGTCGAATCAGGTAAATTGACTTCGAAGAGGCAGGTTTCGTAGATTAGCAAGTCGTGTTGTTTGGGCTCGCGAAGGCATATGGTTTATGTTGCAATAAGTGTTGTTACGTGTTTATTTATATAAGGGAGAGAAAAGGATTGCGTGTTGTTGGAGTTGTCATTTCAGGTGATTGTTACCTCTGTCGCTCTTGTGCTCACGGATCGTCGCTTTTCGGGTCTGCCGTTTATTTTGTTTCGAGAAGAAACCAAAACCTGCTTCAGTAAACTTCTTTGAGTCGTAGTGTAGATTTCGTCACTATCTTTACCCGCGTTTGTTTGGGACGCGACTCTTATTACTTCGCTGGGAACGTTTTTTACCCGTAAGCTGCTCGGAAGTAAATCACGCTTGCGAATCTTAGTTGTTGTTATAAGTGAAGTTTAAGTTACTCCAATTCAGTTACTTTCAGGCAGAAATTTACCGGAAATACCTGACTAATGATGGATAGTGTGTAGATGTATGTTTCGCAGCGGTGACAGCTAGAAAGATATTTAAGAAAACGGGATGCTACTTGGAAAAAAAGGCAAAGTGAAGGTAATATACTCAAAGATAGATTGAGAAAGATACGTTACGGTTTTTTATGAAAGATATGTAACGCTGGACGTAGGTCATGACCTTGCAGAAAAAGAATGTATTTCAATAGTTTTTTCTCTTCCTTTTTTTTCGGCCAAACGACGACCATTATCTGACCGGTTTATTTTTATATACTCAAACGCCTTAATATCAAATTTGATCTTTATTTGATTAAACGATATGGCGTTTCGATCGTTTGCCGCAAATGTCGGTTGCATAGAAAAATACACGTATGAGGAGAAAAAGGGGAAGGAGTTATGAAAATAATTTATAAAAAGGAAAAAACAAATCTGAGTGCAACTGGTAAGAAAAAATCGAACAAGAGAAGGTCGGTGTGTGTGCGCTCGCTGAATAACATGAATAAATGAAACAAAAAAAATACACAAGAAAAAGACCAGAAAGGTTTTTCTGTGTCGTCTTTATTATAAAGGAAGCCGCAAAAAAGCGAAATGGGCGCAGAAAAAGGGACGTTATTTTGGAAAAAAAATGGTTTCGATCGCACACAGTTAAATATCTGGCTTTAAGGATTCGCAGTTCTAGACAGAATGACGAAGAAGGACAGATGGGCAATGAAGCTGATCCTTTCGTGGTGTAGTTACTCGCCGTGGGACGAGAAGTCAATTTGCCTTAAACAAATTCGAAAAAAAACTTCTTATGGCATTTAAGCGTACACATCAGAACCGCATAACCACGAAGCTATCAGGCCGTAAAAGGGTAGTTTCTGCGCTAAAAAAACGACACACTTCATCAAATTCTTGCCGAAGAAGACAGAGAAAAAAAATTGCATCTTTGAAAACCCCGAAAAAGTTTATGTCCCGGCTATTTCAAACTCAAAAAAATCAATGGACATGAAGTAAAAAACAGACCCGACATTCAGAAGACGTCTATACATTTAAAGATGAATAAATGATTATTATTAAGGAGGTGGAAGATCAGGTAAATATAGTAGTTGGAGGAGGAAGACGACGTGAAAGAAAGAAATCAGGCTGAGTTTGAAGATTAGTAGACGGCACGTGTAAAAAAACAAGTTATGTTACAATTGGCTAGGTGTTTTGGAGACCACGGTATTTTACAGTAACAACAGGAAACTATGCCGCTGTTGTTGAAGTGAAAAAGGTTAGCAGGAAGGACCCTTTAGTTCTTCAAAGTTTCTGCGAGGAACAAGCTTATTTTGCGGTGAACAAAAACCTGCCCTCTTAACGACAACAATGAAAGGCAATGCGGACCAAATGTTCACCAGAATTGGCAAACGCGCCGAGAAAGCAAAACGCCTTAGTACGACGTAAACTAAAAATTACGCTGTCACTAGAAAAGACGGAGATTTACATAACTTTGCGAAAGAGACGGGAAAACGCGTTTATAGAGGAGGCTAAGGAGACGAGAAAACGGAGAGCAGATAATTGCAGATAACAACGTAGATGCGGTGATTAGAAGATTTGAGCAAGACGGTAGGAAACAGAGGAGGAGGCGTAGAAGACGAGGCATCCTACCGAATTCGCCAAGCGCCATGTATAAGTAGTCGTGGTGGGACTAGAAAAAAAAGGCGGTTTCAGAATAAAAAGAAATACAATAACTCAATTTGTGAACACTTTGATTCGTTTACTGAGAGAGGGTTTTATATGGTTCCGTGCATGCATAGTTTTACCACGCAAATGGCACCATTTGAACAAACTACGATTTGCCCCGTTTTAACAACTTAGAGGATGAAGGAGAAGAAGTTGAAAGATAGCAAAACAAGGGATAGAAAGACACTAAAAAAGAGAATGAGTTCGAAATAGGAGGGCGTTAGCGCGCGTTCCTTAAATTTATTCAGCTGAGGAAACTGGCACAACGTTCCCACAACAACCACCCGGATCCGACTGACAGACAGCGCATTTAGTCACGCACACCTCGTTTTTTGATTGACAGGACTGCGCACATGGTGTGTGTCAATTGCAGCTGCAGGTAAAACAATAAAGTTGCTCGTGTACCAACTAATAAGATTAAAACAAATGATCAATAAAAGTTTTCATAGAATCACCTTGTTAAGAATTGACAAACATACATATCTGTCTATTGCAGAGATATCATAGGCACGATGAATCATTGCATGGCAAGACAAATGCGGCGATATAAGCGGAGATGAGGAAGCATAATAATTATACACAAAAATAATAATTATGAGGTGTTAAAAGAGAAAATTGGAGCAGTTAGACACATCAACACTCATTAAAACAACTGAAGCGGTGTCTTTTATCGTATTAATAAAATCACACTTCCTGAACCGTTGAAATCGGCCACTAGAGTAAAGAGTTACAAATTGCGGCAACAAAGGGTTTGAGCGAGGCCACTCAAATGTGAAATTCTCAGTTAGACGAAAATTGATTCATGACAACACGAAAACCAATAAAAACCGTTTCGCAGAGCCTTTCAAGTGTGAATTTTGTTTACAAATTTCTACCTCTTTCCTACCGTTATGGACAACTTGGGGTCTTTAACTCGACGTTGGCTGGATGAACCCTCTATCAGAGCTACTCAGATACACCAAATTTTGCTCCCCACCTTAGTTTTTTCTACCTACTCTTCGATGAAATAAATGCCGCTGTCACCTGGACGCTGTAAATGTTTGGTAATCCTTTCTTAAATCTTGCATGGTCGTATTAAGGTAATAAGGATTGCGTTCTCTATCAAAGGGCCTTTGAAATGAACTATTGGTAACTGGTTACAGAAAAGAGAAACGGAAAACACCGTTTCCTCGACTAGTCTTTGACTCATCGACTGCCCGGTCATCAGTGCATCGGTCGACGTAACAGTGCGCTTCTTCACCGAGGCATCTGCCGTGCCATACATGGGCAAGTTCATCATCTTTGCCAAACGGTTCTCTGACTCCAAGAAAGCTCTTATGTATGACTGACGACAAGGTGAGAATCTTCGTCAACGTCGTTTGCGTGGCCGTTCGACAGGATAGTGCAACGCACGTATTTGAAGGAATATTAGACACATTCGACTTGTCAGAACAAGTCAAGAAGTCTTTATTCTTTAATGTGCCGATCAATTCAATCAATACATCGAAGCCAAAAAAACCACTAATGTGGGACTGTGGTTCGCAAATGTGTGAAAAATGCAGCGAAGGCAGAATTGGCCACATTAAGGTTTAAGTGTTCTCTGTAAATGAATTGTTACTGGGCGTATTGGCTTTTGTAGTCTTTCGAGGTTCGTGGATATTTGCATCACTATCATCATCATCACGATCATCGTAAACGTGCGGTTCATGCAGATATAACAGCTGAAGACACGTCAACTGTACAATATGGCCCAAATACCAATGAAGCCGACTCGTCGCATAGCAGCTCGAAACATCTGAACAAGACCGCAGAATTCTACGGAATGCGAAACAATATACTCTCGAATAATAATAATAATAATAAAAACTGAACCCGATTATTTCTATTGCAAAAATTGTTTTAATGGCATCCTGGTCATAAGGCAAACAACGTCAAAATTCTAAATAGAAATGACAATTTGGCGATCCTGGAAACGCGTGACCCGGTTATAAGAAATTCGCGTCAGGATGACTCACGTCGTGTAGGTTGTTTTTCGTGGAACGCCCGTCACTCATTCATTCATTAATTCTACGAATCACACAGCTTGCAGTCCTACGCACCACACCCTACACCCGGATCAACGGACGGTTAAACAGATGACACCCAAGCTTCTCCAATCCCTACTCACGAAAAAAGACAAAATTTTAAAGAACCAAAAATACGCTCACCAAAAAGAATCCACACAGTTCATGTGGAGCGGTCTTCCGGTAGGTCGATGCAGGGGAGGGGAAAAGGGTTGTTGCTCCTGTTATTTGAAATCGGCGGGGTTGCAGTGATCTTGGTGGTTGTTATTGGAAAGGGTGCCCGGCAGTGCGGTCAGTGCTGTTAAACCGACAGTTATACGCGCTGAAACCGCGTGATTTCAATATTTTCTTGAGTGAAAGGCGTAGCTTGGGTATAAGGCACAATGATACGGTAGAATTGCTGGCAGGAGCAAAAGAAGGGCTGGTTGGGAAGGGCAGATATTGTAAAAGTAAGAAGATAACGCCGACGTAAGGCTGCCCTTTTAGGGCTCCTTCTCTTATTCGACAGTCGACAGAACACCCGGGAAGATGCTTAGGAGCGGTGGATAGTCGCTGAGATAGGTTCCTATATGCCGCATTTCACTTTGATACTCGCCTTGTCGTATCTGATCGGTAAATGTGTCGGAGAGGCGATGCGCGATCGCTCTTCGGGTCTCTGGTCGAAGCCGAACAGGAGCGTTGTTCCTTTTGTTGCGTGAGACGGAAGATGTGGAGTTCGAAGCGGTAGAATTCCTGCGAATGTTGGTTTGATTAATGGCCTTTATCAATTGGCGGATTTTCTTGCGGTCTGAAGGATTAACTTTCGAGCGATAGCCCTGAACCGCAAAAAAAATCGAGAAGATTTCCACAGACTGTAGAATTCAGGTAGCCTTTAAAGATGGCTACTCCCTCACCGTCGCTCAACAAGGCGTCAAAAATAGTTGACAACTTTTGCCAAGTTAGCATTGGAGCTGGTTGTTGAGTTTTGTGGCAAGAAGACGCGGGCATGGACGCAACCCATTTACAATAAACACATGGACCATGGTAAAGAATATTACAACTTATTTAACCACTGCCACTGCCAGTTTCACCGGAACCGCCCGATTAATCGCTGCGGCTTTAAGCCTCGTGACAGGAGCGGAGAAATCTTTGAGGGTAGCTCATGACATTGATTTTTGTCAATAAGAAAGCTTGATCGAGAAAACAAATATATTAAATTATGTAAATTTTGAATAAAAAACACCCTTTTAAAATAACAGGAACGCATATATCATTAATTAAGCGATATTTTCTGTAACTCTTTTATATTGTTACTTTATATCAAAATAATACCATTAAAAGTAAGCCATATTTGACACAGTCACAATTGACAAGGCTTTTAAAGCGTCCATGTCGCAAGCCCAGTGAGCATAAGGTCTAAGCAAATGGGATAAGTAAATAAATACCAGATTCCCTCAAACGCCAGTCAACTACATTAATAAAACAACTCAAATGGGCGAGTGACCTTTACTTAGGAAGGAAGATTGGTAGAAGGTCCACGCATCGTGTAAGTGCACTTACGAAAGAAGATATAATCAGGAAAGCAATAGGCGAAGAAGTTGGAACACAATAGGAGCTTTGTGCGAAAATGGGACGGGTCTTTAAAACGGGTTACTACCCAACTGGTCCATAGTGTAAGAGAAGAGAGGATGTCGTTGTAGGTCCTAAAGTGTAGGATGTGTAGAGGAGGTAGAGCGGCTGCGGTTGCCTGTTGCGGAGGGTTAGGAGAGCGAAAAGCATCCTGTGTTCCGGAAGAAATGGAGTTGCCTCACTTTGAGTAAACCAGAGTGTTGTTAACACCATCAGATTGAACTTCGTTCCATTGAAAGATAGAAAGGCAAGATAGCCGCCTCTCTACCCTGACATGGCGTTCGTTAAATAGTCCCCTCTTTTTAAAAGCTACTGTCTTCAGTGGCTGTGCTTGTTCGGGTGCAGAAAAATTCGAATTCTAGTACTTTGAGTCTAGAGATGTAAAGCGTTGCGATAAGATTGCTATTGCGGTAGAAGGTAAACGTGCGAGGAGCGTTAAGGTAAGTAAACGTGGTAACTTTCACGTTCGTCACCGCTATCACCAAATGTAATGTCCCAGTGGGTATGAGATCTAGGAAAATTGGATAAGTAAATAGCAACCTGTATTAAACCAGAACATATCGCCAAACTTTAGTCAACTCCATTAATAAGACGACTCAAATGGGCGAGTGACCTTTACTTAGAAAGGAAGATTGGTAGAAGGTACACGCATCGTGTAAGTGCACTTACCAACGAGGATATAAAAAGGAAAGCAATAGACGAAGAAGTTGGAATACAACAGGAGCTTTGTGCGAAAATGGGACGGGTCCTTAAAACGGGTAACTACCCAACTAGTCTATAGTGTGGAAGAAGAGAGGATGTCGCTGTAGGTCGTACAGTGTAGGATGTGTTGAAGAGGTAGAGCGGCTGCGGTTACCAGTTGCAGAGGGTTGGGAGAGCAAAAGGCATCCTGTGTGACGGAAGAAAAAGTAAGTTGCCCACTTTGATTAAACCAGAGGGTTGTTAACACCATCAGATTGAACTTCGTTCCATTGAAAGATAGAAAGGCAAAATGGCCGCCAATCTCTTTGTCATGGCGTACGTTACATGGTCCCCTCTTTTTAAAAGCCACTGTCTTCAGTGGCTGTGCTTGTTTGGGTGCAGAAAAATTCGAATCCGAGTACTGTGAGTCTAGAGATGTATAGCGTTGCGATTAGATTGCTATTGCGGTAGAAGGTAGACGTGCGAGGAGCGTTAAGGTAAGTAAACGTGGTAACTTTCACGTTCGTTACCGCTATCACCAAATGTAATGTCCCAGTGAGTATAAGACCTAGGAAAATGGAATAAGTAAATAGCAACCTGTATTTCACCAGAAGATTTCGCCAAACTTTAGTCAACTCCATTAATAAGACGACTCAAATGGGCGAGTGACCTTTACTTAGAAAGGAAGATTGGTAGAAGGTACACGCATCGTGTAAGTGCACTTACCAACGAGGATATAAAAACGAAAGCAATAGACGAAGAAGTTGGAATACAACAGGAGCTTTGTGCGAAAATGGGACGGGTCCTTAAAACGGGTAACTACCCAACTAGTCTATAGTGTGGAAGAAGAAAGGATGTCGCTGTAGGTCGTACAGTGTAGGATGTGTTGAAGAGGTAGAGCGGCTGCGGTTACCAGTTGCAGAGGGTTGGGAGAGCAAAAGGCATCCTGTGTGACGGAAGAAAAAGTAAGTTGCCCACTTTGATTAAACCAGAGGGTTGTTAACACCATCAGATTGAACTTCGTTCCATTGAAAGATAGAAAGGCAAAATGGCCGCCAATCTCTTTGTCATGGCGTACGTTACATGGTCCCCTCTTTTTAAAAGCCACTGTCTTCAGTGGCTGTGCTTGTTTGGGTGCAGAAAAATTCGAATCCGAGTACTGTGAGTCTAGAGATGTATAGCGTTGCGATTAGATTGCTATTGCGGTAGAAGGTAGACGTGCGAGGAGCGTTAAGGTAAGTAAACGTGGTAACTTTCACGTTCGTTACCGCTATCACCAAATGTAATGTCCCAGTGAGTATAAGACCTAGGAAAATGGAATAAGTAAATAGCAACCTGTATTTCACCAGAAGATTTCGCCAAACTCCAGTCAACTTCATTAATAAGAAGACTCAAATGGGCGAGTGACCTTTACTTAGGAAGGAAGATTGGTAGAAGGTACACGACTTGTGTTAGTGCACTTACGAACGAGGATATAAAAAGACAAGCAATAGACAAAGAAGTTGGAACACAATAGAAGCTTTGTGCGAAAATGGGACGCAACCTTATAACTGGTAACAACTAAACTGTTCTATTGTGTGGGAGAAGAGAGGATGTCGTTGTATGTTCTACAGTGTAGAATGTGTGGAGGATGTAGAGCGGCTGCGGTTGCCTGTTGCGGAGGGTTAGGAGAGCGAAAGGCATCCTGTGTGACGGAAGAAAAAGTAAGTTGCCCACTTTGAGGGAACCAGAGGGTTGTTAACACCATCAGATTGAACTTTGTTCCATTGAAAGATAGAAAGGCAAGATGGCCGCCTCTCTCTTTGTCATGGCGTACGTTACATAGTCCCCTCTTTTTAAAAGCCACTGTCTTCAGTGGCTGTGCTTGTTTGGGTGCAGAAAAATTCGAATCCCAGTACTGTGAGTCTAGAGATGTATAGCGTTGCGATGAGATTGCTATTGCGGTAGAAGGTAGACGTGCGAGGAGCGTTAAGGTAAGTAAACGTGGAAACTTTCACGTTCGTCACCGCTATCACCAAATGTAATGTCCCAGTGGGTATGAAATCTAGGAAAATGGAATAAGTAAATAGCAACCTGTATTTCACCAGAAGATTTCGCCAAACTCCAGTCAACTCAATGCATAAGACTACTCAAATAGGTGAGTGACCTTTACTTAGGAAGGAAGATTGGTCGAAGGTTTACGCATCGTGTAAGTGAACCTACGAAAGAGGATATAATAAGGAAAGCAATAGGCGAAGAAGTTGGAACACAATAAGAGCTTTGTGCGAAAATGGGACGGAACCTTATAACGGGTTACTACCCAACTGGTCCATTGTGTGGAGAAGGGAGGATGCCGTTGTAGGTTCTAAAGTGTAGGATGTGTGGAGGAGGTAAAGCGGCTGCGGTTGCCTGTTGCGGAGGGTTGGAAGAGCAAAAGGCATTCTGTGTGACGGAAGAAAAAGTAAGTTGCCCCCTTGTAGTAAACAAGAGGTTTGTTAACACCATCAGATTGATCTTCGTTCCATTCAAAGATACAAAGGCAAGATGGCCCACTCTCTCCATGTCAATGCGTTCGTTATATAGCCCCCTCTTTTTAAAAGCCACTGTCTTCAGTGGCTGTGCTTGTTTGGGTGCAGAAAAATTCGAATCCCAGTACTGTGAGTCAAGAGATGTATAGCGTTGCAATGAGATTGCTATTGCGGTAGAAGGTAGACGTGCGAGGAGTGTTAAGGTAAGTAAACGTGGTAACTTTCACGTTCGTCACCGCTATCACCAAATGTAATGTCCCAGTGGGTATGAGATCTAGGAAAATTGGATAAGTAAATAGCAACCTGTATTAAACCAGAACATATCGCCAAACTTTAGTCAACTCCATTAATAAGACGACTCAAATGGGCGAGTGACCTTTACTTAGAAAGGAAGATTGGTAGAAGGTACACGCATCGTGTAAGTGCACTTACGAAAGAGGATATAATAATTAAAGCAAAAAGCGAAGAAGTTGGAACACAATAGGAGCTTTGTGCGAAAATGGGACGGGACCTTATAACGGGTAACTACCCAACTGGTCCATAGTGTGGGAGAAGAGAGGATGTCGCTGTAGGTTCTACAGTGTAGGATGTGTGGAGGAGTTAAAGCGGCTGCGGTTGCATGCTGCGGAGGGTTAGGAGAGCAAAAGGCATCCTGTGTGACGGAAGAAAAAGTAAGTTTCCCACTTTGATTAAACCAGAGGGTTGTTAACACCATCAGATTGAACTTTGTTCCATTGAAAGATAGAAAGGCAAGATGGCCGCTTCTCTCTTTGTCATGGCATTCGTTACATTGTCCCCTCTTTTTAGAAGCCACTGTCTTCAGTAGCTGTGCTTGTTTGGGTGCAGAAAAATTTGAATCCCAGTACTGTGAGTCTAGAGATGTATAGCGTTGCGATGAGATTGCTATTGCGGTAGAAGGTAGACGTGCGAGGAGCGTTAAGGTAAGTAAACGTGGTAACTTTCACGTTCGTCACCGCTATCACCAAATGTAATGCCCCGGGTGGTATGAGATCTAGGAAAATGGAATAAGTAAATAGCAACCTGTATTTCACCAGAAGATTTCGCCAAACTCCAGTCAACTTCATTAATAAGAAGACTCAAATTTGCGAGTGACTTTTACTAAGGAAGGAAGATTTGTAGAAGGTACACGCATCGTGTAAGTGCACTTACGAACGAGGATATAAAAAGACAAGCAATAGACAAAGAAGTTGGAACACAATAGGAGCTTTGTGCGAAAATGGGACGGAACCTTATAACGGGTAACTACCTAACTGGTCCATAGTGTGGGAGAAGAGAGGATGTCGTTGTAGGTTCTACAGTGTA
The DNA here is from genome assembly GCA_028672205.1 of Proteocephalus fallax. Classification (NCBI taxonomy): domain Eukaryota; kingdom Metazoa; phylum Platyhelminthes; class Cestoda; order Proteocephalidea; family Proteocephalidae; genus Proteocephalus; species Proteocephalus fallax. The sequence continues at coordinate 60,050 of JAPUBX010001939.1, read as the reverse complement.
GGATGTGTGGAGGAGTTAAAGCGGCTGCGGTTGCATGCTGCGGAGGGTTAGGAGAGCAAAAGGCATCCTGTGTGACGGAAGAAAAAGTAAGTTTCCCACTTTGATTAAACCAGAGGGTTGTTAACACCATCAGATTGAACTTCGTACCATTAAAAGATAGAAAGGCAAGATGGCCGCCACTCTCTTATGTCATGGCGTTCGTTACATTGTCCCCTCTTTTTAAAAGCCACTGTCTTCAGTAGCTGTGCTTGTTTGGGTGCAGAAAAATTTGAATCCCAGTACTGTGAGTCTAGAGATGTATAGCGTTGCGATGAGATTGCTATTGCGGTAGAAGGTAGACGTGCGAGGAGTGTTAAGGTAAGTAAACGTGGTAACTTTCACGTTCGTCACCGCTATCACCAAATGTAATGTCCCAGTGGGTATGAGATCTAGGAAAATTGGATAAGTAAATAGCAACCTGTATTAAACCAGAACATATCGCCAAACTTTAGTCAACTCCATTAATAAGACGACTCAAATGGGCGAGTGACCTTTACTTAGAAAGGAAGATTGGTAGAAGGTACACGCATCGTGTAAGTGCACTTACGAAAGAGGATATAATAATTAAAGCAAAAAGCGAAGAAGTTGGAACACAATAGGAGCTTTGTGCGAAAATGGGACGGGACCTTATAACGGGTAACTACCCAACTGGTCCATAGTGTGGGAGAAGAGAGGATGTCGTTGTAGGTTCTACAGTGTAGGATGTGTGGAGGAGTTAAAGCGGCTGCGGTTGCATGCTGCGGAGGGTTAGGAGAGCAAAAGGCATCCTGTGTGACGGAAGAAAAAGTAAGTTTCCCACTTTGATTAAACCAGAGGGTTGTTAACACCATCAGATTGAACTTTGTTCCATTGAAAGATAGAAAGGCAAGATGGCCGCCTCTCTCTTTGTCATGGCATTCGTTACATTGTCCCCTCTTTTTAAAAGCCACTGTCTTCAGTAGCTGTGCTTGTTTGGGTGCAGAAAAATTTGAATCCCAGTACTGTGAGTCTAGAGATGTATAGCGTTGCGATGAGATTGCTATTGCGGTAGAAGGTAGACGTGCGAGGAGCGTTAAGGTAAGTAAACGTGGTAACTTTCACGTTCGTCACCGCTATCACCAAATGTAATGCCCCGGGTGGTATGAGATCTAGGAAAATGGAATAAGTAAATAGCAACCTGTATTTCACCAGAAGATTTCGCCAAACTCCAGTCAACTTCATTAATAAGAAGACTCAAATTTGCGAGTGACTTTTACTAAGGAAGGAAGATTTGTAGAAGGTACACGCATCGTGTAAGTGCACTTACGAACGAGGATATAAAAAGACAAGCAATAGACAAAGAAGTTGGAACACAATAGGAGCTTTGTGCGAAAATGGGACGGAACCTTATAACGGGTAACTACCTAACTGGTCCATAGTGTGGGAGAAGAGAGGATGTCGTTGTAGGTTCTACAGTGTAGGATGTGTGGAGGAGTTAAAGCGGCTGCGGTTGCATGCTGCGGAGGGTTAGGAGAGCAAAAGGCATCCTGTGTGACGGAAGAAAAAGTAAGTTGCCCACTTTGATTAAACCAGAGGGTTGTTAACACCATCAGATTGAACTTCGTACCATTAAAAGATAGAAAGGCAAGATGGCCGCCTCTCTCTTAGTCATGGCGTTCGTTACACTGTCCCCTTCTTTTTAAAAGCCACTGTCTTCAGTAGCTGTGCTTGTTTGGGTGCAGAAAAATTTGAATCCCAGTACTGTGAGTCTAGAGATGTATAGCGTTGCGATGAGATTGCTATTGCGGTAGAAGGTAGACGTGCGAGGAGTGTTAAGGTAAGTAAACGTGGTAACTTTCACGTTCGTCACCGCTATCACCAAATGTAATGTCCCAGTGGGTATGAGATCTAGGAAAATTGGATAAGTAAATAGCAACCTGTATTAAACCAGAACATATCGCCAAACTTTAGTCAACTCCATTAATAAGACGACTCAAATGGGCGAGTGACCTTTACTTAGAAAGGAAGATTGGTAGAAGGTACACGCATCGTGTAAGTGCACTTACGAAAGAGGATATAATAATTAAAGCAAAAAGCGAAGAAGTTGGAACACAATAGGAGCTTTGTGCGAAAATGGGACGGGACCTTATAACGGGTAACTACCCAACTGGTCCATAGTGTGGGAGAAGAGAGGATGTCGTTGTAGGTTCTACAGTGTAGGATGTGTGGAGGAGTTAAAGCGGCTGCGGTTGCATGCTGCGGAGGGTTAGGAGAGCAAAAGGCATCCTGTGTGACGGAAGAAAAAGTAAGTTTCCCACTTTGATTAAACCAGAGGGTTGTTAACACCATCAGATTGAACTTTGTTCCATTGAAAGATAGAAAGGCAAGATGGCCGCCTATCTCTTTGTCATGGCATTCGTTACATTGTCCCCTCTTTTTAAAAGCCACTGTCTTCAGTAGCTGTGCTTGTTTGGGTGCAGAAAAATTTGAATCCCAGTACTGTGAGTCTAGAGATGTATAGCGTTGCGATGAGATTGCTATTGCGGTAGAAGGTAGACGTGCGAGGAGCGTTAAGGTAAGTAAACGTGGTAACTTTCACGTTCGTCACCGCTATCACCAAATGTAATGCCCCGGGTGGTATGAGATCTAGGAAAATGGAATAAGTAAATAGCAACCTGTATTTCACCAGAAGATTTCGCCAAACTCCAGTCAACTTCATTAATAAGAAGACTCAAATTTGCGAGTGACTTTTACTAAGGAAGGAAGATTTGTAGAAGGTACACGCATCGTGTAAGTGCACTTACGAACGAGGATATAAAAAGACAAGCAATAGACAAAGAAGTTGGAACACAATAGGAGCTTTGTGCGAAAATGGGACGGAACCTTATAACGGGTAACTTCCTAACTGGTCCATAGTGTGGGAGAAGAGAGGATTTCGTTGTAGGTTCTACAGTGTAGGATGTGTGGAGGAGTTAAAGCGGCTGCGGTTGCATGTTGCGGAGGGTTAGGATAGCAAAAGGCATCCTGTGTGACGGAAGAAAAAGTAAGTTGCCCACTTTGAGTAAACCAGAGGGTTGTTAACACCATCAGATTGAACTTCGTACCATTAAAAGATAGAAAGGCAAGATGGCCGCCTCTCTCTTAGTCATGGCGTTCGTTACACTGTCCCCTTCTTTTTAAAAGCCACTGTCTTCAGTAGCTGTGCTTGTTTGGGTGCAGAAAAATTTGAATCCCAGTACTGTGAGTCTAGAGATGTATAGCGTTGCGATGAGATTGCTATTGCGGTAGAAGGTAGACGTGCGAGGAGCGTTAAGGTAAGTAAACGTGGTAACTTTCACGTTCGTTACCGCTATCACCAAATGTAATGTCCCAGTGAGTATAAGACCTAGGAAAATGGAATAAGTAAATAGCAACCTGTATTTCACCAGAAGATTTGGCCAAACTCCAGTCAACTTCATTAATAAGAAGACTCAAATGGGCGAGTGACCTTTACTTAGGAAGGAAGATTGGTAGAAGGTACACGACTCGTGTTAGTGCACTTACGAACGAGGATATAAAAAGACAAGCAATAGACAAAGAAGTTGGAACACAATAGAAGCTTTGTGCGAAAATGGGACGCAACCTTATAACTGGTAACAACTAAACTGTTCTATTGTGTGGGAGAAGAGAGGATGTCGTTGTAGGTTCTACAGTGTAGAATGTGTGGAGGATGTAGAGCGGCTGCGGTTGCCTGTTGCGGAGGGTTAGGAGAGCGAAAGGCATCCTGTGTGACGGAAGAAAAAGTAAGTTGCCCACTTTGAGGGAACCAGAGGGTTGTTAACACCATCAGATTGAACTTCGTTCCATTGAAAGATAGAAAGGCAAAATGGCCGCCTCTTAACCTGCCATGGCGTGCGTTACACTACTGCTAATTACAACAGTTAATTTTAACACTAATATTATCAATAGAAAACCTTAATTATTGATTTTATATTATTGATATATAATCAAAACGAGCAATAATATTATCACGGATTTGAATGAAAATAGAATTTGGGCTTTAACACGTTTTAAATAGATTATTTGGATATCTGGAAATATGCACGCAGATTAAAGATAGTTTTAGTGCGATAATGGTGAAAAATTAAAAATATTTGTATTAAAAGAAACAATTTTGCCTTGTTAATCATTGCACAATTGAACATTTATTAGCTTGTACGAATAATTGAATTAAACGGTTACCGAGCATAAAGTGGAACGGATACAATGAACCAAATTTCGTCGGCTTGGTCATCCGGATATAGTTTTCGTTGAAGAGGACAACGAAACTGATTCTGTTCATCGAGTAAGAACATGTCCAGCAAACCCGTTGTGACACCTTAAACTCCGTTTTAATGCCTTAAACCAATTAATCACGATAACGGCGACATTGCCTACCGCAAAGTTGGCCCCTTTAATTGACCTTATTTTATTCTTGGAACTCCATCAAGACGACATTTCACCTGTTCATGGAATAACCCACGCACATAATAAGTGCCAGTTTGCAAGCGATCAGAGCGACCTTCATATGAATCTTTGACAATAAAACTCGTTACCTTTTAACTAATTATATTTGCTAACTCACACATTTCGCAACGTGGGGAAAAAAACAATCTTGTCATAGCAACAGGCAACCCTTTTTTTGACAGGACCATATAAATGCAAGTAACAATTCCGTAATCCGGCGATTGCTTAGTACGAAAATAGTAACAACGCACCAATTCCATTATACTGTCAAACACTTAGCTAACGAAAAACCCAACGTTATTGTGATTCAACTTAACCTAAAAATTGATTCTTTTCAGGTCGGCAGTCGTCGTCTCGTCTTCGGAAGCTAATAATAATAATAAAATGTGCTTAATTATAAGCGGACGTATTTTTTGTATACAATATCCGCGTACGCCAATAAGTCGTTTTTATCTTAATAAATTAGTTCAAAAGAATTAAAGCCACAAGTAATCTGTTTACCCGTAAAGAAAAAAAACGTTGATAGCATTGCTATTGCGTTTAATTGTTTGAGAACAATGTTCGTTTCCGCAAACTTTACAAAGTGATTCGAAACAGAATAATGACTAACAAAAAACTGCCACTGTTGTTGGATCCAAGTGCGAACGTTTTTTTCCAAATAGCATGTTATATGGTGGAAGGCTATATTGAGTCTTGTAACCACCAGTCTAAGCCAACAGTCATCAGTGGGAAACTGCTTGGTGAAACACATTCCCAAAGAAAGTCGCTCAACATTGTGAAAACTGGCAACCAAGAGTTTGCCACTTACGTACGTGGGGTATTTGGACCATGGAACTTTGTCATTGAATACAGCCCAATGCTCATATTTGGGTTTTCCAAAAACTATTCATTTTTTTTCAAAACCATAATTGCTTAATCGGGAATTGCAAAGTGTTATAATCATATTTCATAATTGATAACGAAACAGTTTAAAATCTAACGAAAACCAAACATATACCTGTGTTGTAAGTAATGTATTTAAGTAGTAATTGCCAGGAAAACAAGGAATAGTAAATATTCGTTTAATTATCAAGTGATTAGGAAATAAAATGTTTTAGGCGTTCTCCGACCGTTATCGCCTGGGCATGCAAATTTTGGCTTTGTGCTCCGAGGACAAACGCCTTTTCCGCCTACTGATGTTGTGTGAAAAACCTACTGAAATCAGAAAACACTTTTAATATCCGTTCTGAGATTATCGTCGTCTTTCGACAACTACAAATTAAGTTATGCAAATTGATTAGTGTGTGGCCTTCTTATAAGATTAAGCAAAAATATTGCTGGTTGTATGATAGACAAAGGTTTTGGGAGAAATAATTTTCTTTCCAATAATCTTATATTTTCGAATATTATTATAATAAGTAAAATAAATTAACAAAAAAACTTTCCATCGCCTGAAGAATCACCGATCCTAAGACTGAACTAGCAACAAATCTCAACATGATATTGTTATGAAGTATCTACTGATCTATGAAAATTACTATCGAATTATTTTGTTTCGCCTTTAAACGAATAGCTCGTTAACTAGCACATGTCTTAATGCACAAACGCCTCTCTTTTGTAATGTTGTTTTTCTTTTATGAACAATACTGATGCAAATCCGACACGATGCCGATGGTCTTCGAAAGTGAATTGTTTAGAGAACCAGCGTATTTATGAAGCTGAACTGTCTCTCGTGATGTTTCGCGAAAAAACCAATAAACCAGTCGCCGGTTTGCAACAGCTTAGTACACACAATTTGCAGAGATAGTCGTTTAGCGTTTGTACGCCGGAAAATTTGTTTTAAGTAAACGCTACTCACATTTTGTCAAATAAGAGTTATTTTTGTCATAACAGAGCCCGTCCTCGCTTAGACATAATAGTTCAACGACGATTGAAATCCGTATTTTTTAACTTTTTTGTTGTCTACAGTAAATATTGTTAAATGTTTTCCGGCCGTCGATACAACGAATTTTATTTCGAAATTTATTACTTTTTGGATGAAATTATATTTTCTACCAAGGTTGAGAGTTAATGGAAATTTGGGACGATTAACTGCCAACCTGCGAATTGTCGTCAAGGTCGCGGTGTTGACCCCTGGCGGCAGCTGCAAGAAGTCGGTCGGCCTAATGACGCTGAAGCACTGATGGCTTGGCACTTCGGAGTAACATCTCTGACAGACGCTGGGTGACGTCGGATAGAGCCTGTGCATCCGGTTGAGGAAGAAGTAACGGAGGAAGAGGAGGCGGAGGAGGAGAAGGCAGATGTTGCTTCTTGACGGGTGGCACTTTGAGAGCGCCCGATACTAGACAAGGGCAAGGCTGCAAGACAATTCGTTAAAAAGTTAAGGAGCCTTATTGTCACAGATTAATGTGAAGGTCGATGTGACCGCCTGCCAACTGGCACTTATTATGTGCGTGTGTGTCAATTCAAAGTGACCTTATTTGTGGCTTTCAATGTCGCCGTTATCGTGATTAATTGGTTTTTCGCATTAAAAATGAGTGCAAGGTGTTGTATCGGGTTAGCTAGAGACCCGAATTACAGAGTCTTGTAAGCACCAGACTAAGCCAGCTGTCGAAAGTATGAAACTGTTCGGTAAAAAACATCCCAAGCGCAAGTCGCTCAACATTGTAAAAAACTGGCAAACTAGATTTGTCTAATGACGTACAGGGTCTATATGAACCACGAAACGTAGTCCTTGAATACAGCCGAATGCTCATACTTGGGTTCATCAAATCCATGCGGTTGTTTGTCGGACTTGTTGAACCTATTAAAGCGAAATTAAAGCGTATCTAATTGTTTTTTCGAACACAACAGCGCATGCTGTGACCTTAAACTGGATAAATTAAAACAATATTGACGACACTTGGCCGGCTTCAACTTTTCACCACTACGATACTATTTGTTTTTTTTGGCAAATTGTAGAATGCGATCACGTAAAACATGCGTAACATGCGAAGACATCGAAAATTGTCTTGAGAACGGCGTTTGTGCAGACGTAGAAAGAACTGTTTCGAGAGGTTCTGAGAAGAAAATATTCTGGATACAACACCGGTAGACTGGCTTAAGAAGAAGTTTTATAGAAAATGGCTTAAGGTGATCAAGTAACACATCGTCTTTGAAACGAAATCACCCAGCATTTTTCGGAAAACGACGTTAGAGCAGACGAAGGAAATTCTGTTTCGATAGTTTCTCTTAATTAAATATTCCAAATTAAACACCGGCAAAGTGGCTGACGTTTAAAGTTTTGGGAAAATTGCGGAATTTGATCACGTCACACAGCGTCTTGGCCGCGAAGACACCGCTAATTTTCCGGGATACAACGTCAGATCAGACGTAGGAATATATTTTTAAAAATATTCTGAGAAGTAAATATTTCGGATAAAATACCGGCAGACTGGCTTAGGTAGAAGTTTCGTCTTGTACGCGAAAACAGCCATAATTGTCCGGGAAACGATTTAAGAGCAGACGAATGAAGATCTGTTTCAAGAGTTTCTCAGAAGTAAATATCCCGTATAAATATTGGCGGACTGGCTAAAAATATTATTTTGAGAAACTTGTTGAATCCATCACGTAACACATCGTCTTGAAGCGAAGACAGCCAGAATAGTCCGTAAACAGAATTACCTATACAGAGGCAGGAGAAGCCACACAACTGTTGCCTGTCACGGCGATACCTGTTTGGGTAAGCCTGAACGCGTAGGTAGAGTGTGAAAGCAATTTCTGACGCCTTCATTCCTCCCACCCCCACAGACATTTGAGCCTTTAAAGCCTGCCGCTAGTATCGAGAAAACCAAATGAATGCATCGTAGATTGTTACTGGAACTAAACGCCTACGACGTTTTTGACGTTTACTTGGATATAATATTTTACAATGTTTCACAAGAGCATGGCCGTTTACGTTGACGGTGTTTGTAGAGGATAGGGAAGGGCTTCTTTCGAATGTTTAACGGTGGTCGAAATGCCTGATTATTTTTATTCTGGTCTTTAAAACTATTGGCGGTTTGTTGATTTATAAGATAGGCACACCAACCCAAAGTAACCCAAGAGAGTTACCAAATTGGGAATTGGAAAGCTGTGCGTGATATTTCTGTCGTTATGGAGCGAAACCTAAGACACGGGTTTATGTTAAAACAACTGGAGGATATTGCTCGTGTTTTGGCGACAATCGACAACGGCAGCTGTGCTTTGTGTTATTCAGTGTGAAACACCCATTTTTGATCAAGAATGTACGTCACTCCGCTCTAGATAAACCGAAAAACAGACGTCGTGCATTTAGTGCAATGCATTACCGCGGGATAAAAACGGATTCCTAGACGAATTCAGTGAACTGAAAGCAGATGATTATAAGAAAACGTTGACTAAACCGTTAAACGTTTCGGCAATCACAAGACAGCGGGGATCGTTATCGTTTCTGTAATAATCAGTTAGTATACTACATATATGCCAACTATTGTGGTATTTTTTACACAACTAATTAATAAGTTAATGATAGTAATTTGAATTTTGATTATACATAAGTTGTTAAAAAATGGTGAAGTGTCTTAGTGTCAAGTGGTCCGTTTATTTTTTTGTATTCGAGAAATTAAATGAAGCTGTCCTACATCCGGTAAAAAAAATTAAATTAAATTTTTGGACGGGAAACAAACCCCCATTCGTTTTTTTCGATTTTGAAGGATTGCGCATAATATGCCGATCCCGCAGAATATAAGTGCCGAAAATTTTAACGCGATAGCATCTTATGAGAATGCACGTACAACCTGTAGACAGTTAAATTATACATGGAAGAGCACAATAAGGCCATGTGGACATATTCAAGACAAATCTTATATATTGCGGTTAATTGGAATGGTCGATGGTTTTGTCTGCTTAACCCATTACTCCTTTTTTGTCAGATGCTTTTGGATGAAGACAGAAACAAAGCAGTTATGGTTACGAATACACAGCACGGATAATAGCTATTTCTGGATTTTTATATTGTCCTGATTATAAATATTCATTTTTTCGTTTGTCTTTGGTCGTGCTGATACAACGCAAATAGATTTTGCTACATATTTGTAATGTTTTTTTCTATAAAAAACCTTAGTAAAGCTTCATCTTCAACCACCCTGCGATTTTTTTCAGTTTTTAAACACCTTCTGTGATGCATATACACTGCTCACTTTGGCTTTTCTGAAGACGTGATTTTCTTTCTTTATTTTACACAACTAGTTCATTATTTGCCAATAAGAGAAAATAAGAAGACGCTATTTTCCGCATTGTCCTAATAATTATAAAATTATACAATAAGCGTCACATTTAAATCTTTATTTTTTGGAATACGGAAAAACCGCGAAGTTTTACTTGTCAACGTTAATAATTTTCGAAAAAATCATGTTCCTTGTTTGAACTGTCATGGCGATATCGGCGTTGCAAAAGCAAAATTTATTCGTAAACAGCAACTAAGGAGTATCATCGAGATTTATATTAATAACATTCCTTAACTAATTCTAAGTTAATTAAATGTGATTATTTAAAAATATCGTTCAATTAACCATTAAGGGCTTGAGCAATCACAAGACAGCGGGGAATAATCCGATCGGAATCGTTTGTAGAGTTACTTCTAATATGCCAACTATTGTGGTTATTTTATTACACAACCTTATTAATAAGAAAATAATAGTACTTTTAATTTAGAATATAATAAAGCTGTTTAAAACTGGTGAAGACTAATGTTTTTTTAGGATTTTGATAAAAATGAGTATTCTCTACAGAGTGTCAAGTACGTAGTTTATTTTGAATAAAAAAACCATTCTCTGTTCCTTGACAGTCTTTAACGTGTATAAACCCTCATCTTCTACCAGATATAAGACATATCTTATGGATGATTCTTTCATTTAACTGTGTTGTGATGTAAATTTTGCGCCCATTAGCCTTTTTCTTAAACTTGGTTTTAATACCAAAGTCAATTTCTCCACACGCGAAAGGAATCTTCTTGACAACATATTTGTGTCTTCTTTGTATGCATGTCGAAAATATATTGCAAGTATACAAAAACCATCAACGTTGTCCCAAACCTAAAACAATTCGTATCGACTCTCACGGCTTCAGAAGTAAGTCCAATGTAAGAGAAACCGACTTCAAAATATTCAAAGATTGTGACTTCGATAAAAAGATAAAAAAACGATATCAATAGTTTACTCCGATTTTTGTCCGAAGAAACATTGTCCAATCACAAAATAATTCCTCACATCCTGTGTCGTATCTTATCTATTTCTGAAACGACTGAAGCGGAACACAGAAAAACTGTGTAACCAGGAGAGATATCGATAAATTAAACCAATTTAAATACAGATCACAGCTGACGTAAATCGCTCCAACAAAATATTGTAAATTAGCTGTTCAGAACATCGAAACCCAGCGACTTCTGGAAAAAAAACAGATTGACAGGAACACGCCGCTCATGTCTACCAAGTAATGCCCTAAGCCTTGATGCTCTGAACGATGGCTTTATCTTCAAATCCGTTTACCATTCCGCGGTACCTCTTGATAGATCTCTGAATCTAAGCGTTTTCCTGCCCGCTAACGAATCCTTAATCTCCCAAATTTTAGCTGGCCTGAAGAGCTCCACATCTAAAAAAAGAATGAGCTTTGTAGAAGCACAAGCAGCCACACAACCGTTGCCTGTCACGGCGAAGTTCGCTTCGTTTTATAATCATCATTGCAATCAAACACACTAAAAAGAGTCTTAAGAATTGCACCGATACCTCAGATGTTTTCATTTGCCGGATTTAAGCTTCACAGTCGGTGCAATAACGACGTTTATACAAAAAAAGAGGCAGAAAACGTGTGAGTCGCATATTTCCGGATAAGTTTTTTTCGTTGAGTTCTAGATTCAGATTACTCCATTCTCTTGAAGGTGCAATGCATTCTTCTCTCAATTATATATACGATTGAACTTTTTGGAAGGTTTTAAAAAGTTCAGCAGCGTGGAGCTCCAAAAATTTCGCGTCAGTTTCTTTCATCTTGGAAAAGAGACGTTACTTGGGTGTCAGTTTAAGGTACTTGTCGTTTTTGCATTAAAAAAACGACTGTTAGACCGATTGAGTTTTTGAAAACAACTAGATAAAGTATTCCATTTCGCGACTTGCATAATTAAAATAAATATATTCTGTTTATATCGTTAAAGAACCAAATTTAAGAACTGTTTAGGTTTGCGATTGTTGGTGTCATAATTAAAACGTTTTTTTGTTGCCTGGAAAGGACACCTCTATATATTGTTCTATAGAATACGTTAAATGGACTTCGAAGAGGCAGGTTTTGTGGATGCGCTAATCGTTAAGTGTACATCCGGTAATACATTCGCTCTTGTACTTCTGCTTCTTTTATGTCGAGTAACAACAACAATGCATGAACAATGATAAAAGAAATTGTGGCATTTCACGCACCGTTGAAAGTTATCTTAATTGCAGTGGATTTATAATAATAAGAACCAGCCAAAACTCTGAAAATCTAAAAGAAAACGGATACGAAATGTTCATTTTGTACGATTTAACAGTTCTTTATAAAATGTCGTGATTCGAGGTTCGACGATAACTTAACCCACTTAACCTTTTTACGACATACGCGTCTAAAAAGGGTAATATATGAGAACGCAAACCAAAGTGTAATCAAGAGTGTTTTCTTGATTTAATAATACAAAGCCATAACGTTAAGTCGGCGATGGTGCGTTCGTGGGTCGAATTCGGTTCGTGTCCGGTAAAACAAAAAGGGACCAATCAGGTCACTACATGGCTCCCCCCTTAGACTCTTCGTCGTCAGGGGAAGAGATACAATAAGGATGGCTGGGGGGTTGCAGGTTAACAGACGGTAAATTAACGGGCAAAGTTTGTTAGATGCGGGGGTGTGCGGCTGATACGACCGCTTTGTGTGCGGGAGGTCGTCCGTGCGTCAGGCGGCTCCGGACTGATTCGGGCAGGGGCAACAGAAGATGACACAGGAGAGTTTCCTGGGGGAATCGCGTCGTTCAGTTGGCCAGTCAGTTCGGGTGGATTGCGAATTGGAAAAAAGGGTTCTTATCGTGTCTACCGATGCGATTCGTATGCGTCGTAGCATGGATGTTTATTACGAGTTGTAATCATGCATTTTATTTTGCGAAATTACGAATTTGTTTATTTATAAGACGAGAATTTGAGAAAATGTTCCTTGATTTATATGTTGTGTTTATTTCACGAAAAAATTACCCAAATATACATATCTCGAAAATAACTACATTTATATCGTGAAATTAAATTTAACTTATATATGCACGGCAAGTAGTGTTTTAATATTATTAGCATCATCGCGAAGCTTTAATTGTTGGCAATGTTACGCACGACATGACAGGATAAGAAGCGGCCTTTCTATCTTTCTATGGAACGTAGTTCATTCTGATGGTGACTACAACCCTCTTGTTATCTCAAAGTGAGGCAACTCACTTTAACCTGTCACACATTATGCGTTTCGCTTTCGCAAACCTCCGCAACCGGCAACCGCAGCAGCTCTACCTCCTCAGCACATCCTACACTATAGGACCAGTTAGGTAGTTACCCGTTTTAAGGACCCGTCCCATTTTCGTTCAAAGCTCCTATTGTGTTCCAACTTCTTCGTCCTTAGTATATACTCTTTCGTAAGTGCACTTACACGATGCGCGTACTTTTTACCAATCTTCCTCTCCTAAGTAAGGGTCACTCGCCCATTTAAGTCGTCTTATTCATGGAGTTGACTGGCGTTTGGGGAAATCTTCTGGAGGAATACAGGTTGCTATTTACAAATCCGATTTTCCTAGATCTCATTCCCTACTGTGAAATTACAGCAATGCACGAGATAGACATATAGGAAGCAGTGGAAGTATGTAAAAGCTTGCTAAAAACGTGGGTTGTAATTAAATATGATATTTTACTTCTACACCGCGAACCTGTTGCATTGCAACAAGCGACTTAAATAGCATTTTAGCAACAAGACCCTTCGTGCATATTCTTTCCTTGTTTTTTTATCGCTTTAACGCATTAGATTGGGAAACTTTAGTTGAATGTTTGGATAACACACCTTTATAACTTTCTTGGGGGGAAGGAGACATAAAAGCTTCTTGTATTTACAATGCTGTCGTTATGATTGCGATTGCAGTGTAAGATATATTGCGATTTTAACTGATCTGAAGCCTTTGCGGAGCTAGAGGTTAGAGTTTTGTTAAAAATCGGAGATCAAACACGTTGGAATAGACATTTTGCAGTGTGTATCTATTTGATACACCGGTGTTTAATTATATATTTGTGTAGGCACCTCGACATGAAAGCAGATAGACGACGAGTGCCACAAAAGAAGTAAAAGGATATAATTTCAATTGAGATGGTATCCACTGACTTTCAAACCGTCCTGAAATCTGAAGAGAAACTATCGCATCCTGTATTAAAGGCAGTCGAATTTTTTGTCCTTTCGCATTGCTTACAATCGACGGAGATTGATGGTGCTAAAAAACCTCCCTTAAGTGCGTCGCCGTTTACTGGTGCTATTAAGAAACTTCAGTAGACGCTCCGTCGCGTTAATATTTTAACTCTTCTGCACACGGTTCACCACCTCCTCTATTGCTGCAATTGTCGTTTTTCTTGCCTTTTAGTTGGCCTGCTCGGTGGAACTCAATTGATGGCTCCACTGTTACTTTAAGCTGGCATTTCGACCTCTTTATTAATCAGAATTCCACATTCCTATAAGCCAATTAGTCTAGACGAGCAGAAAGACAACTGCATAGTTTTTTCGAGATCGGCCTATTTAACTTTTCCGCATATCTGTGGAATTCTGAACATCGTTGCCAACTTTTCGCTCACACAAGCTTGTTCTCCTGGTATTCTGTCAAGTCTCTTTGCAACGCGCCTGAGCGGTTACTGTTTTTATGGTTTCGGTTCAAAGGCACGCCAATCGTTTGAAAAGGCGTAACATTCAAGGAAATATTGACCGCTTTTACATCAACCTGCGGTCGAATTCTTCCGAGGTTCACCAAAGAGAAAAATCATCGACGGCGTCAGTTGGTATGTTCAACTGTGTATTTTCAATAAATGTAACCCATGAGTTGTGCGCAAATAAAACATGAAAAATGATGGTAGATTAAAGTTGCCAGTTGGAAATTTTCAGTTGCTTATAAATACGCTACTAACAACATATAAGTATCCATATGCTGTTACTATATTTTGAGAACCAAACCAAGAGACGGCTTTAGGGTGGAAATAGTGTGTTTTTAAATAGACGCGTGTCTACCTAGAGACTTGTCCTGTACAAGTGTCCTTTAAGGATTTTGTGAAGAAAGTAACAACAAATTGACCAAATTTGGCCAGTTATTGTACATATGACTTTCAAATGTCCCGAATTTTGTGTGTGCATGTTTTATGGGACAATGCATCGATACAAGGATCTTTGAACAGAGCGCCAGCCTTCTCCTCCAGCTGTCGCTCGCTCGATGTCGCCGGGGAGGAAAATGCTGAAATTCGACCTCCAACTGTGGACTTTCTCTCTCTGAGATAGTCGATGGCTTTTCTCTTGGTGTTTCCAAGAAGAATCTTGAAACATTTCGGCATAATAAGCGGCGTTCCCAAAATGCAAGCAGCCGGACCCGGCGAAGCTAAATTACGTTTATTGGACGAGAATCCTTCACTTCTCCGCCAATAAGGTCGCCGTGGGAGGTCATCAAAAAGCGCTGATCTGATTATTTGTGTGCGTTGCATGATAATTTGTTGTCGCCATTAACGTCGTCTTTCAGTTTTGTTGTTTTCGTGTCCCTTCAGATGATTCAACGACTCACAGCGCATGCGAGCTTGTGGCTTTGACGGATTGCCCCTACTTTTGGCAGCCGTACTGCAGCCAACCACTCTTCTCCACCGCTCTGCCAGTCGTCCATTTATGTGAGCTTCCTTTTTTAATAATAATGGTTGCGATTATTCACTCATAATTAAAGTAAACGAAGACCTACACGTTGGGCTTTAAGATCGGCAAACGCGACATTGTGTCCCTTGGAACCACAACTCCCACCGAGGTTGCTTTGATCTCAGAAGCGATCCCGTGTCGCTGTTAGTTCCATGCCAATGTAGTGTCGTACGCGTCATTTTAGAACATTTTGATTGACAAACCCCACAACCAGCTCGTGAGGTTATTTGGGTGGTTCGCCATTTTCTGTTTTTTTATGGAGAACAGCGATGGCGGTTAGCGGTTTGCATCTTCACTCTTTTGGTTCGAGTAACACAGAAACAGGCGTAGTGCAGGAAATATTCGCATAGATTGATTTATACAGATACATTATGGTGTTTTATTAAAGATATGTCACGCTAGACGTTGCTACTGCTCTATCAAAAATAGGGTGTTTGTTTTTTGATAGTGTCCGCTCTATGTGATTTTATCTGCAAATGAACCCCTCCACGAATATTACGTTTGGCAAACGCGCTATGATTGTTCCCCCGGGGTCTGTTGGAAAGCCAATTGTAAAAGGCCACGCCCATAAGGTGTAGTCGCTCTTCCCCCGACAGACTGACAGAGAGGCAGACAACCCTATTAGGTTGGAGGGCAAATGATTAAACGTTGAACAAACGATTATGTGGGTCGCTGTCTTAACGTGGATCGGCTTAAATTTACGAATATGCAAGTGCGACGTTTAAGTTTATTCTTTTGCAATCAAAAAACGGGAGCGTTGCGTTTTTTTAAATATTCCCGGCTTATCAGAGAAGGATAAAAAAGGCTTTTTTTGGCTCTTCTGCTGTATCAAAGCGAACTCCAGAGGAAACGTTTTGTTGCCGCACCATCACACGTTCGCCCATTGTGTAGTCCGTAGGTTTTCAGGGATTGTTGTCGTCACTAATAATCCTTTACTGTGATTTACAAGGTCACAAGATCAAGTAACAAAAACGAGGTAACAAGTCCCAGCTCACTCACTTATTGCAATTGCGTTAAGTAGGCCGAAGGGGGTAAGATTTCCTGCGCCTAGTTATTCTGCACTCTCACTCACTCTCTGCCACGGCGATGTGGGATCGACACTGCCTGCATTGGCCAGTCGGTCAGTCCGAGATGTTGTGTCGCGAATATGGAGAATGGGGAGGGTTTTGTTAGGCAAGGTCAAATACCGCGTATCAACTGTTGAATTGAAAAATCGGGCGTATTTCTTTGAGCAGCAAACCGCCCCACTTTCTACCAACTATACGGTGGAAAGTAGCATAGCAACTCCAAGCTGACCAAGCAACAGGTCGGAGTCTTCCAGAAAACCTTTGTCTCCGTTTAAAGACAAATGCCGAATGTGTTGTTGTAAGCGCTGAAAGTGGTGGTCAATCTGGCCAATGACATTGTTGCCGAACTTGTCGCCTAATCCGGAGAAGCGGTCAGCTGTCAACCTTTCTTTAAAACTGTTTGATGCATGGCTGGTTCATCCGCGTTCTGTGCAACTATGAGACCATGTATTCCGTCGCCAACATTCAGGGGTTTTCGCTGCTGGGCCGTTGGACAACTAAAAAAGTGCGCTCAGAGCGGACGTTGAGTGCTTGGGAATGCGAAGTGTTTTCTGAGTGGGTCGTGTATAAGAGACTTAAATCCCAGCTGCCATGTTCGAACCTCTCTTCCGATCGCCTTGCGTTGACGTCGTTGCGATTCGCCACGTCCATGAAGCTGCCCACGGAATTCATATAAAATCGGGTTGACTCTTGTTTGTGTTGAAAGGTCATTATAAAGCATCCTTAACCCTTTGTATGTTCGGAGCGAGATGACCAAATTAAATTCGGCACTTATAGGCCAAACACACAAAGTTTATTTGGGTTTGCTGTTTAAGGTTCGCTATTTTACAGGGAAAAATTGCTCGTTTAAGCAAAGGATGAATGGAGTACGAGATTTGGAAGACACTATTCCGGCAGAAGACGTTCATCTTTCCGATGGATCTTCTGAGTTGCCCGATGTACGTCTGTGGCCCAAGCTTCGATCAATAGCGGCGTTCCATTTGGTATTCTGGGGCATTCCAAGTCGACATTTGATGAAAATGATAATAATGTTTCCCAAAAAAATATTTTATTGTTTAGTTCATTCCTCACTGCAAGCACGCCGCTTGGTTTATTCATGAGCTGCGCTCTTCACCTTGTTGTTGGGCAGAATGTTCTAGAAATCAGCCTTGTTTAATTCTCCCCGAGTAACCATCTAGGCCTTTCCGCTATAAGTAAACCTATTTTTGGACGTTTTCGCATTTTCAGCCGACGAGACTCTCTGTGAAAGAAGAGAAATCGTTTCTGCAAGCGATAAGGGGGCCCAAAAACACGGTTGACACGGAAACATCCCATCTAGCCATTCTATCGCCAATAAGTTAACAGGCCCTGGGATTGTTTAAACTGAACCTTAGTGCCAGCGAATTGAAACACCAAATAAAGGGACTATTTTAGGGTTGCGATCGTGTGTTTTTAAATTGTTCTGTTCGTTTGTCGAAATAAGGCCGAGGGATTTCGGAAAAAAAGGTTTCGTCAATGCGCATCTTGTTTTATTTTCGCTGGACGTAAGTAATGCTCAAGCAGAACAAGTGTGTTTGTATTTTGATTGTGTCCGCTCTATGTGATTTGACCAGTTAATGTTGATAGACTCACAGGCCTGTATTGTTTGATTTAACGATAACGCCGAACCTGTTGTACTTCACTGAATTTGGGCTAACTAGGTATATATTGGCTGTAATTGAAATTTCCAAATGGCTCTTATCATACAGCGGAGTGTAACCTGATGTCTAGAACCCATGTCGTTTAAAAGAATAGAAAATTTGGGTTGCTATTTCTTTTGTTGGCGTAATGTTTAACGATTTTGAGGAAATTGTCGACAAAAAATAGATTTCTGTGTGTCCGATTTAAAGAAGTTTATTTGTTTAAAAAATATGAAGATTGCAGCATTGACGAGAGAATGAACCAGCTTCATTAATGTCGCGAAGGATGCGCTGCGATTACAGACCAGGTCGGAGCATAGTGTTTGTTGTTGGTAAATCCAAAGGGGTTCGGCAAACTTGTCCTTTATTCTTTCGTTCGTCTTTATTTGTACGACGAACTCTTTAAATTTCGCCGTTTCATTTCACTCTCGTATGGGCCGAAATGCGTTTGTGTACTTAGTCGTCGTTGCAAAAATCGTCGATGCCCATCAAGTAATTTATTTGATGGACGAATTATTAACTTGTTAACAAATTGGTTGTCTGTTCGAAATATAAGATGTTTATTTTCGATAGTGTGGGATTCTACTGCCCAACTCTTGCTTATATCGTCACACGAAGATTGCGTCTGTTTACATTTACAAGATAGATGAATTCAGATTCATGCTATCTAAATGATGCACTCGATGGTAGGGTTTTTAAGATGGGGTGTTTCTCAAAGCCTTTTTCGTGCCAACTCGAGATAACTTGCGCGTTCAGCATTGCTCACGCACACACACGATAGTCATCAAGTAGATTTCAACAATCACGCCTTCGTTCGTGCTGCTCGTTAACGATACCATTTTGAAGGCCAAGCTTACACCAATTTGGTGGAGCATAACAATAACGGCATCATTTTGAATTAATCTCTGCGTAAAGCACCCAGTTTTAAAAAAAACAGCCACGTTTATAACTACACAAAACCTGAGAGAATCGCAGATTTTTGGAAACCCCTTACCAACTGATTCATAAAAAAACATTTGCTTTATGTTTTTTTCCAGCACACAAGTAAAAAGAAGCGTTAACTTTAGATGCCCCTGTTGTGTAGCTTTAATTTTATATACCCTCGATGAATAAAATATAAGCGATTGGGGAATACTCCGTTTTTATTTAAAAAACGACCACTATTAGATTTCTTTCGATTTATAATTCTTAATCCCGTTTAAGACAAATGTTGACGATGTTAAACTTGGAAGACTTATTATAAATGCTGTGCAATCTCAAAGGCTTGATTCGAACGGTTGAAGATACCGTTTAAATATCTGAATTAAAGCATTAAAATAAAGAGAATTGTCTCAATTTGCTATAAGAATTACGAAGGTATTTTGAAAGTCCTTACAATTCGATACAAGAGTCGAGTTTTCCAATTTTTCGGATGCTTAAATGGCTTTGCAATCCAAGCAGATGAATATAAAAGTATGATGTGCCGTACAGCTTACTGTAAGCTCATTTATTGACCTTATGGCATATTAAGGAATGAAACATTGGGGTTCACGTTTCCCTTTTCGGCGGCATTCTTGACAATATATGGATTCCGTGTTCTGTTATTAGTTGAAGGTGAAATTTAAGCGTCAGGGATTTTGTCTGTTTTAAATTGGAAAACGCTTGTACTAAAATGTGTTGGAATTGTTCTGGTTTGACCAAGAAACTATTTTAATTAATTAAGCCGAATTTTTTTATACAATCTTATCTGACATACTTAACATATCTTAAGCTGCATTTCGATCAATAAATTGTGAAAAAAGTGCCAGATTCTTTTTACAACCTTAATCGCTTTTTAAACTCGTTTTATGTTTCGAAGCCTGCGAGTTTAATCGACGTCATGCGATAAAGACGGCGTTAAATATCTCAGCAGCGGAAAATTGTTAAATGGGCATTTCTACGAATTAATTAACGAAATTTTACATACGGAATTGACTGTCGAATTCGCGTTTTAATCGAATTAACCGCTTTCGCCACCTGCAAATTACGAAGCGATTGATTTCATCCGATCGATAATTTACGCAGTTGCAAATTTGTGCACTCAACGCACCCAACAATCGGTTGAATCGTAAAACTACGCAAGATAATCTAAATGGTCAAATAGACGGTCGGAAAGGACAACAGTTAATTAAAATGTCTTCCGCTTGTCTTATTAATTTAAACAACGCCGCTTTGCATAGAAATAATTTCATTAATTTAAGCTACGTTTCTCGTGCCTTTAGGAGACCGTAACATACATTAAAGTTGCTTTGATAACGGAATGATTTCTGTATATTTACACTTTTCGTTATTATATTAAAATCGTGCTTGAATATGCCAATTGACATAATCAAAGAAACCGATTCAATCCGAATTCCCCGTGCAAACTTTGGAAGGCTTTTTTAAGTTGAAGCTTTAAAAGTGAAGCAGGAAAGACGTTTGAAAAAATCACTAAGCCAAACTTTTTCTAAACAGACTGATCACCAGAGCAGGTGAACCAGGAACTAAAAGACAATTTTTATATCAAATACTTGTTATAATGCCTTGTTTTGTGCTGAAAGTTTTAATCCTCGTGACCTCAATAAAGCCAGTAAAATTATTATTATTATCGCGTCTTTTTTCAAACCATAAACACCCCCGTTATACGATTTAATCTATTGCAAATTTTTAAGTATTGTTCCTGTACAAAGCAGCCATTCGCGTAGCTGATTGGTTTCGAAGACGTGTACGCGCGCACTTGAACACTGCGCACGCAAGCACGACTCACAACCCCCCAAAACGCTATTAAATGCATCCAATTTTGTAGGTCTAAACATTCAACGACTGAACGACTTCAAATGGCTTCTGCACAAACTATCCTCGGACAACCTCAACGTACAAAGAAACAGCGGACGCCACTGCGACCTCAAGATCGAGGTGAGCCAATGGGTGCACAGTATAACCTCTAACCCTCTTAAACTGTATCGTTATGTTTAAATTAAAACCATATGTGTGATCTTAGGAGAGTGTTTATCGAAGTTGGTTTTGAAGTCACAACCGACAATTGTTATATCTCGACAAAGGTAACGCTTGAGAAGCACATACATGCTAAAATTTAGAATTTAAAGTCAAATAGGGGTGCTTGTTGCAGCTTTCGTCAAACAGTGGTATTAGGAGTCTATAATGATGAAGCCGACAATAATAACCATCCGTGATAACATTGAGACTTTTGAGAGGATCCGATTTTAGTAAATAAGCCCATTTAAAGGTAATACGAACTTCGTGAAACCGAAGAACGACTTGTTAAACACATGCTGGTACTCCTATAACATTTTACTACACCCACCTGCATCAATTGCATTTGAACAAGCGTGTGAAATTACTCCTTAATGTTAGCCTTGGAACGCATTCACTGCAATGAATCGTAGTTCAAACATTACGCCATGACATTTAATCGTGATATCGAGGACCGACCCATTCCATGTGATAGCGATTATTTCAGAGCATTCTAGACTGAAACAATGCGGTATAGTGTGTCGAATTGAAGCTTTGATTTGTTAGACAATCGTCGAATGTTTTCAGTTGATTTATTTAATTTTAACCCTATCAAAGAAACAGTTTTACATCATTCCTATGAATTCGTAATAAACAGCGTTTTGTTAATGATAAGAAAATGAAATGCATCTTTTTCTTTCTTATCACTCTTGTCCTTTCATTCAACCCAAATTTTGTCTGGTCCCCCCTCCTTTTTCTTAAACTGTTTCGCCTTTCTCTTCGTCTTTATTTTCCTCCTCCTCCTCCTCCTCCTCGTCCTCCTCCTCCTCCTCCTCCTCCTCCTCCTCCTCCTCCTCCTCCTCCTCCTCCTCCTCCTCCTCCTCCTCCTCCTCCTCCTCCTCCTCCTCCTTCTCCTTTTCCTCTTTCTCCTCCTTCTCGCCTTCCTCCTCCCTCTCCCTTTCTTCAAACCTTCTCTTCATCTTCTTGCAATTATGCAGCGTGTGCTTTTTGAGAGTATCCGCTCCAAGTGAATTCATCTTTCGCCAGACCGAAGATCATCTTATGATCCTGTCTGGCATTGGTTTGCCAAAATATATACACGGATCTTTCCGAATAGCCTGTTTTGACAAACAATAATGTAAACTCGCGACTGAACCATTATTCTACGCGCACATACGATATTCATCAATTAAATTTTAAAAAGCATGTTGAATAACGCCTTCATCCGAGCTAATAGGTAACGATACTTGAAAGCCAAGCGTACATCGATTTGGTGAAGCCTTACAATAACGTTATCACAATGAATCATGCTTTCCGTGAACCACCCAGTTTTGACTACAACACTTACAGCCAAGCGTGAAGGAATCGCAGATCGAAGCAATACGCTTAATTTTAGTGCCCTTTAGAACTGTTTGCAGAATGGAAATTCTAAAAACAACCGATAAATTCGGTTAGCAGTGTTTCCAAGCTTTAAGTTTCTACATTCTTACCGCACTAATTATATTAACTACCAGTAATTGTTGCATTAGACGTTGTAAAGTGTTTAAATTAAATTACACTTGGTAGCCTTATACTTGCATGTCTGTGCAATCTTCCAACTGACACAGCTATTAAACTCAATGACGCAGTAACTACACCCACAATTCATTTTGTCGTGGTGCCACAATCACGCCATGACCTTGAAACTAGGTGTGATGGAACCCACAACGCCTTCAAGACATTGTTGATAAGAAGCAATACGGTTTTATTCTGCAAACTAAAGTATTCAAACAAGGGATATTGTCCGTAAATTCGATATTTTCGTAGCACAATAACGACGCAAAGAAATCTACCAGTTTCCTTTAATTCTCCTTCATTTCGTCGATGAAGGTTATCGTGGCAGTTGTTTGAAATCCATGCAAAGGGAATCCAATTTTTATTTCCCTTTTTTAAGAATTATTTATTCAAATCTTACAAGTCTTTGTTAAGAATAAGGAAATTTTCAATACTTGAAATGTTATAAAATGCAAGAAGAAACGCCTTCTTTTCGTGTACGGCTGGGCGAAAGGCGGCGACGACGAAACCGATTGTCTCATGACTTTGCCGCAGTTCGAGCAAGACGGCCAAATCGACGTTCGTTTCCCGTGTCTCTGGGGGCGCAGTGTTGCCAGTCTCAACGGTGAGTCGTCTGTCGCGACCTTTTCGTTTTGTCTCTCAAGCAAGAAAGGTCACATCGCCGTGCTTTTGGTCTTTCAGGCAACGTCTATTGCATTGGTGGACAAACGCCTGGCCAATCGGATGCGTTGCCGACAGTCACGGTGATCGATGGCCGGACGGGACGCGTCACGCAGGCGCCACCACTCAAGACCCCTCGCCATTCGACGCAGCTGTTGCCGCGTCTGCTCAACGAACTCTTTGTTTGTGGCAGTTTGGATGGAAGCGGTATTGTTCGTCTGTCGAGCTGCGAGCGCTGGGTGGAAGGAAGGTGAGTTGTTTGTGGCCGTCGTTTTGTTGTTGTTCGCTTTTCGTTTTTATTCACCGTCTTCTTCTGCTTCTTCTTTGCTGCTTACAGTCCATCCTGGCGACCGCTGACGCGACTCAAGACAGCACGCTACGAGGCAGCCGCGATTGTCTTGTCTGGAGACGACACCTTTCTGCCCAACGCACAGCATCTCCTCTTGACTGGGGGTGCGATGGTAGCAGACTGTCCGACGTGTCGCTGCTGAGTCTTGGGGTGGACGGAGATGCGCTACAGTGGGTTGACTTGGCGCCGATGAACCACGAGCGCTAAGACCACGGAATCGCTATCTTCGCTGGGCGCATTTTAGTTGTGGCCGGTTGGGACTGCGACTCTGTGGAGATGCTGACGCCCCCGCGCGCAGTCGGTGACCCCGGCCAGTGGACTGACCTCAACCCAATCGGTGGGACTTCCTCATCCCTCCAGTGGGTTCGCCTCGCAGTCCACCAGAATCGTCTGCTCGCTTTCGGTATGTCCAAGTCGTTGTGATGGAATTTATTGCTATTTTTATCATCTTAAAGACTCAATTTCTTTCTTATTCACATTAAAGTATTGCGTGACGATTGCAACTCACAAATCGAGGAATTCGTCGCCGACACAACCGGCCAAACGGGCGACGAGGAGGTGAGAATTTTTCATGTTTTATTCGCCTTCTTTGTTGTCGGACAACTGACGCCTTGGCGTTACCCTGGCAACCGTGGTGTTTTTACGGACTGCCTTTTTCAGCTTTAATCTTGTCAACACGCAGACAAAGATGCTTCCCTTTATTGTTCCTTTTTTTGCTTCTTTGCAGGTTGATTTGAAGCGATTCACGTGGCGCCGCATTGCCGTTTGTCCGGAGGCTCTCAAGAACATCAAAGGCGTCGTTGTCGTTAACATCCCTAAATAACCCGGCATGATGTATTTTATAAAATTTATTGTTCAAACGCATTTATTGTCAATCAATTGTTTTTCTTCGGGATATCGGCAATTCAAAAGCTTTTTAACCTAATTAAGCTGCAACAAAGGCTCGCTTGGAAAGAAGGGATACGGAAATAGAACAGGAAAAACAATGGCTACATTCGATGAAATAATTCATGTTTCTGAATCACAAGTTAACAGAGTCCTACATTAATATCCAGGCAAAACTTATTGTAATTGAGGTAAATTGTTATTCTATTGAGGCGAGGGTTACAATGTTGGCGGACAATTGTTATGTCGCGTTTGTCCGATGGTCTTTTGTTCATTCTTTTAACCCATAGAAAACTTATAATATTTGATTCGGAAACGTTGCAATGATCCAAAATTAAACACAATTTAATCAAGACAATTATTGTGTTGCTCTCCTGTTACCGTTAATGTTGAAAAGGTTATCAGATTTTTTCTTGAACAATCATTAATTGATTATTAATCGTTTTATGAAACGGATATTTACGGTTAAATGTAATGAAAGTTCCCAAAATCCTGCTATGCTGTCTTAATTGACATTAAAAAGAATCATTCGCTTCGAATAAGAACAGAACAGGTTTTAGTAAAGGAGGTTACATTACTGCTTTTGAGCTAAAATATCGAGAAGATTATTTATCCGCACCCTAAACCTCCTCTTTAATCCGATTCGCTGTTATGCCGCTAACAAATTCTACATCGGTTTAAATGGATTGTGATTCAACAGAGATAGCTTCTAGCTATCGGACAAATAAACATAATTCATATTATATTTCTATTCGATGAGCTATGAAAATAAGTTCGGAAATGTAGAAAAATCGCGATTTAAAATGAATGAAAACGTATGCGGGTAGTTTATTTCGAACGAACCCTCAACCAATAGAATCTAGCCACCGTTGAATAAACAGTTTACAGCTTCTACGTACTAATATACTGTTTCGTTTCTTCTTAAATCAAACGATCATAATTGAACATTAAATGACTTATGGAAGCGATCAGTCTGTTAACTAATTTTTGCATTCCGCTTTGGCTGTTGATTTTTGTCCTGAGAGAAAACAACAAAGACAAAAACACATCTTCTTTATCGTTTTAACTGTAGACGCAAAGTCTCCTATTTAATAAGAAATAATTTATTGTTAAATCTTTCAATAAAATTCCAATCGTTTTGTCGTAGTTGGTATTTAGTCTAGAATAATGGGGTTTTTTTTAAATGATACTAGAGCGCCATCGAAACTGGGACTTTTGCTACCATCGTTCCGCGAACAGGTGTCTGCCATATTTTCCAGCATTTAAGCTTTAGACTATTCCACAATTGTCATTAAAGATGACGATAAAACCCCGTCGAAGTTGGACCAACTCTGCGAAGTCGTTTCCCAAATGGAAATTTCAGTGTCATCGTTCGTAGATAGTTGACGCACAATGGAAACTTTAGAAACAGGGGTACAGGAAATTTAAGATAAAAACAACATTTTGAAAACAAAATCAGTAAATAAGATTAGTTTTTTTAGTATTGTTTATGTACGGAGGAGAATTGGAAAAAAGGCACGATTTTCAACCACGCCGTATGGGAGACTTTGGGTGCTGGGAACAATCAATTTCCCATTCAATTTCATTAAGCAGAATCAAGCGTCTGTCTGACGTGCGATTTGTTATCAATCGCTGCTTGGTTTCCGTGGTGTTTTTGAAGGTTACATTTGGTATCCTATATTATAAGTCATAAACGAACAAGCATTCCCCACAACTGTTGGTGAGTTGTCTTCTGTTAACGGCGTTCAGCTTTATGCATTAAATACGTCTCCGTAGCGTTTTCCCTGAATTAAAATTTTGACACCCCATTCATGGCTTCACTCCAAAATTTCTCCTACAACTCAACATCAAAATTCATAAGATCGAATCAGAAAGTCCACTTTCGCTTGCAAACGCGACGACATAAGGGAATGGTAACCTTAATTTAACAATACGCCATCATGTTACCGAGATGGCGAATATAACCAAGCCAAACAACAGCATTCTGCTTTCAGGAAGGCATACGATTTGCATTGCCATGGGATGCCATTATCTATGGCGGAAATAATTGTTATAAGTTTAATAAAAACGTTGTCTCTCTCATTCTTAACAAAGGACAGAACTCGACATCCACAGTCGACAAGATTCGAGCAATATCCTTCCTTCTAAAAACTCATGGACATGAATGGCAGTTTTCGTAATAAGGTCCTGTCTAATGTTGCATTCCATTAAAGCCTATTTATTATGACATATCAATGCGCATTTACTCAATTAAACGCCTAACGTCGACAAAAAGAACGGCTTAACATCGCAATTGCAACGAAGCAACAAATACAAGACAGCTTTATAAGTACCGGGTGCTTCAGCTTCGATTTTTTTGTTTCAAATTACACGTCAAGACCTATTTTGAATGGAACATGATCATTTGTACGTATAATTTATGAATCGGACGAAATTTCTGCATAATTCGATAATGGTATTTGTTCTATTTAGGTCACGAATGCTTGCATTAAAATGGATAACAATAATTAATTAACGTGATTAACATTAAAAAGAAATCAGACATCAATAGAGTTTGTCGAACGTGTTACTACGGTCATTGAACGGTCTTAATCAAAACAAGCCCCTGAAATATAAAGATGGATGCAGTTGTAACAAAGCACCCATTTAATCTGTTCTTCCACAAGACCGATGGATGAAGGGATTCGGAGAATCTCGCGTATTGGTTGGTCCTTCAACCTTTGAGATTCCCTAAAATCTCTTCGTCACAAAAACAAACTTTCCCCTTTGCTAGTCGCCCAGAGGTTCTGTCAAAGTTTGCCTTCCCGCTTTAGGATTGCGCCTACAATTATGATTATTTAGGTTGACAAGTATAAACGTTCGTTTAAACAATTTGTTTTCGAGGGTTTATTTTTGTATTTATCACTCCCAAAAAATAAAAACAACCGCATTTCCCATTAATAATACTAGTTTCACGCCGTTTCCTTCGGCATTAAATATAAATCTCTCTCTTTCCCCTTTGAATCTTCACGCCCATTTCGGCGTGGTTTGAAAGTCTGTCGCTAAGCGTCGCACGGAAACGCCTTGCAAAATAATCTCGCATGCGTGTCGAAAAATATTAATTCACCACGATACATCCGATTTCAAGAAGCTTAATCTAATTAATCTGCTTAAGGCACGATTATATTTCCGGTTGGCACTGTAAAATAAGTGCTCTTAACATCACCGAGATACATCGAAGTTAACAATGACGAATTATTCCAGAATAAGACAAATTAAACGCATAGCCTCGGCGCCATTTTCAAAAGTCGGTTATCTTGGAGAGATAATTTCGATGTCATCTTCGGTAAATGTCGTCGACTATGTTTCTTAGTTCGCTGATTCAGGAGAATTCAAAATACCTCAAGCCGGATAGATAAACTTTGTCAACCCCTGCAATATTTTATATTGGCCTGTTTAACCCTTCGAAGACTTTTTAAAATAATCTCGTTTTCTAGTGGTCTGCCAATGCTCTCCATTCAAGAGATCAACGTTCAACGCAACATAAATAGTTCATCACAAATCGCTGCCCGTATTTTAACTAACCCCTGCCATCTACTTTTTTCAAGTCAATCCATGCTTGAATCGCTTCGACCAATCCGTAGGAAATACCTTTCAATACCCAGAAGAACGGCGGCATATCGAAATTCCGTGGTTCATTATTTGATTCACCAGAGCAGGTGAAGCAGGAAATTAAATACTTTTTGTAACCATGAATGTCATCCTGATTATTTTATGCGCAAACGTATGGTCCTCGTGACGTTAATTAAGATCATATAATAATTATTATCCTATTATTACTCTTCCTCAAAATTCTATTATGAATCGATCTGCGTTGCCAATTATTACGATCCGCAATTGTACCCGTCAATTGAGTTCTTAAGTCGATCAAACCTAAAGAAAGCAAGAAAATGAAGCTATTCGAGTCAAGATCCTCAATTATTAACAGGTTCGCGTTCTTTTACACCGAATTTTGCACAATTAGGACAACCACTCAATAGAGGGAACACCGGTCTCACCTGAGTACGACCTTGGGATGGAGTGAAGATGATAAAAAAAGGTGATTAATTAAGGCAATCAATAGAATACGAAAGAAGTTTCTTGGGAAACTTGTTAAATGCACGAAGCATGTGCAATTTCGTTTGAATTATATCTCCTCCTAAACAATGAACGAGAATCCGAGACTTCGTGAGAGCGACAGTGTCATGTGGCATAACTTACTTAAAAATTACCTATCCTATTTGCAACCTCGAAGTCAGAATGAATGCAATCCAATAACTGGACGATGCTGTGCTGTGGGTAGCAACGTCGGCACCGTATTTTCCACGCAATTGGTTTGATTGTCGACAGAATCGTCATGAAATAAATGAAATCCCGGACATCTCCTTAACTTAATTAAAACAAAGATTAGAGAAGCAACCAAGGAAAAGAGCCAAGTCACTTAAACCAGTCGGCCATGCATTTTTAGTGTATCTCCACTGGCAGTATTCTGAAATCCTTTTGTGCTTCCCCAAAAAAAGGCAGAGGAAAGGCAATTTGTCGTCTCTTGCATCAACCGGCTCTACAATTGTTGGTCTTTATGAACTGATGAACATAGCAATCTGGATCACGCTGAAGGATCTTTAAGATCACGATGTCACCCAATTGTGTAGTTATTTTCCTGAATCGGTTTCATCCAAGGCTCCCACAATAGCCTCAACTTCAGACAAACTGTGGTCTAGGGTTTGCGACACAAGGTCTTCGAAGATACCTTATTGCTTCTTTCGAGCCAGTTTGACGTGTACCAGTCGCGTAAGCGGCCGCATCGTCAAACACTAGATTTGAACTGTAGCTAGGATTATAAAGAGGGTCCCGGTTACCATGATGCGTTTCATTCGTTTTCCAAAGGATTGCCGAGTTTGAAAAAGAAAATACAACGAAAAAACAACCAAGTCGTGTAGAAAAAGACAAATCTTGACTGCCTATTTAATCGACTTACAATTTATCGATTGGAAACAGTGTGTAAGCCACGTTTCCTGGAAGTAGTTTTCGATGCCTGGTCTTAGGAGTGTAATGTCAGATGAGTCCACTACTTCATAAGAAATAAGTTAATAAATATTGAGTGAAGTTTGCCTTCAGCGAGTGCTCAGTACACTGAAAGAACCTTCTGGAAACGCCGATTTTTTTAAGAATTAAATCCATAAGATCGTGAATTAAATGTAGTCAGTAGTTTTAAACAGAACTCCGACGAAGATCATCAAGAAGCCATTACATTGGCAAACCATGAATTTGTCCTCGTGAAGGTCAAATCTATTAGGAGATGTGCGTCATAAACTATCTTGCTTGAGGATAAACGGTTTAAATGCGGTTCAAAAGTAATTTACTCCAAACATATGAATTTTCTGACAAAGTCGTTGGAAAAATATTCGACGCTGATTAAAATTATTTAGATTAATTGCTGAGTTATTTAACGAATTGAAATAACATCTTTCTTTTATACAATCATCTTTTTTTTATAAAGTTCAAACTAAAATAAAATTCACCGAATCACGTTTTCTGAATAAAAAACGGAACACGCATGTAGTAATTATAATCTTATTCGCTTCATTAAGATAACGATGATAACACTTTCAGCATTAGAAATGTACACGAGACGATTATAAAATATGCAGAATAAGTTGACACAAGTAGACGAAATTATAACGAGGGAACTTAACAAGAAGAAAATGCAAATTAACTATCGAAGTCGGCATTTAAACTGCATTTTAGTTGCATATCAAGCGGCCCCCGTGTTTGTCAAGTGTTTGATGATTGGTCGGTCACCAGCAGCAGTTCATCGACTGACCACGGAGTAAATTAAGTCTTGGGTGAGTGTTCTATTTATCTAGATACACCGTAGCCCCACCAACCGGAAGATATTGAAGAGAGATAAGTCACATTCCAAGAAAACGTCATCATAATGCCATCAATGAAGAGAAGATGGAGATATAAAAAAATTAAAGACGCATTTTCGATTTTCTGGACAACTATTTCCACTGAACTTTATCATTTCGCGCTTTTTGCCTTTCAGACTTATTGATTGTTGTCTTCCTTTTTTTATTCTCCGGCCTTGAAGCATCAATGAGAGTTTGACTTAGGGATCTGAAGTTAGACAAAGCATCACTTAGCACGAAACACGCATTGTCACGCAATGCACAATCCAAAGAATCACTCGTTTTTTCCGACACAAATGGCAGATTGTCTTCCTGTCACAAACTTATTGGCCTTCCCCGACTGCAAACAACACGTATAAGTGTTTTTTTTAAATAACTCTTATAAACAGAACCATTTCTCTTGACAGTTGTGCCATCCACAATCCAAATTAAAATACTGATCATTTAACCAAGCTCAGTCAGCATCGCGATCAAGATACGCACTGGTTAACGCCACAACGTTTCAAGTCTTGTACCGTCATTAATTGTCAATTTCATCTCGGAAATACACTTATCTTTAAACTAATGAAACCAATGAGAAATAAGAAAAAATGTATCCGTTTTTATTTCCCAAAATATGTGCAATTCAGTTAACGTAATAACGTATTTAGGTCCACGTCAAAACTATATAACGAGTTGATTCTTCAGCTGTCGTTGTAAAAATGAAAATCCAGCGGAATAGCGAATCACCGCAATTTCGCCGATACCCGCAACTGTTCTTTTGGGAATTAAACATCATGCATTTATTGCTGTTAATAGCGATTTTTACTAGAGAGGATGACAAGAGTCGAAAAAGGCACACAATCTTTGAAATGGCGATCAATAATTGTGATAAAGGATTTCAACACGATGCAGGAATCCGTTTCAGATCAGCGAAGAACATTCGGTACATTGACGGCAGTAAACACTGCAGATTGGGGATTACCCTTCCGGATTAAAGGAAATTCTGTAAAATTATTACGATGTTATCGGTGCTTACGATTGATTTCCCAACAGATTATGAACCATTGTCCAGAATCACACAATGGCTAGTGTTCAATAAATGCATGAATATACTGCCGATCGGAATTTAATAGATACCTGATAGACCTCCGACGTCCATTTTCTTCAGATTCTTCGCCTCCAAGATGTTGACGGTCAGTTTTCCCGAGGTGGGCATGTATCGAAGAGAAAAGCAGATATCACCAAGGCGATTTTCCTAAAATAAAGAAAATGTGTCTCTGCTTATTCGATAAACGATTGCGTCATGCTGGAGAATTGAACACCCTATTCAGCATGAATGATTTCAATGGAGATATCAGGAGTACTTGATTTCTATAAATCCAGGGACGTAACATTACTCAGTAGACAACCCCAACAGGTCAAGGACAAAATCAAATAATTGTGCTCCAAGGAATCTTATTCCGAGTCAGGATATAGCCTGTGTTAATGAGTTTGAAATACTTCTCGAATTACAGTTGTAAATGCGTTTGATCTATTGAAATTAAAAAGGCTTATCTGGGGCATGCACGCATAAACACAACGATCAATGAGACATCTTGACAAAATGATTCAGCGCCGAAATAAATTGAAGATAGCGGTAAGGAATGAAAACTTTTCGAAAAGATGTAAAAATCATAAAATGAATTATAGATTTTGAAGGAGTATATAATTATTATTCGCAAAGAATATGTTCTGGACATTTTCTTGAATAAATACAACGAGATTCTAAACACTGGCGCCATTTATAACGAGCAATTAAAATGTTTCCAGAAGACCAATCAAAAGAAGATGGATCCATCGGAATGTATGTTTTGTTTTTGTTTTAATTCCATGGGAGGAGCGAGTTCATTTTAAAATGGATAACATTAAACACCCATCCATTATCATAAAACTTCATGGCAATCCACGACTAAAATCAACTTTAAATATTCCCCTGTGAGATGAGTCCTTATTCCTCATTTGTTATCAATTCCAACTGCGTGAGGATAAGTCTTCTTCATGAATGAGATTTATATGCAGAAACAAGTTTGATTGCCAAGCTAGGAGGCTGTAGAATGTTTCCGCCATTGAATAACAGGCCACTTAACCCAACCGGTGCTAAAATATGTAACATACAGGGACAATCAAGACAGACATGGTTACCGGTTCATTTGCTGACAAACCTTGTCGTCATCCGATTCAGTTGGCTAAATCGGTCTCCACTCGCGGGCAGTCTGGCAGAGATCAATCGTTCCCAGGGGGATTTTGAGTTGTCCAATTTGATCGTGCTTTGAGAACCTGTCTAAGTCGTAGATTTGCATCACAAGCGTTGTCCCGTTTAACTCCGCGTACGACAACTGCAGTTGAAAGACGATAATTGCTTACAGAATCACCGTCATGTAATCGAGAAGCGCATAATGATTTCATTTGCCGCCGGATATAAAACACCTGTTTGGTCTGCTCATCTAAGGTTATTCGTACCGGTGATGTGGGACGTTATTAGAGTGGCGATTATTTTTTTATTACAAAATCGCATTTGCCCTACACTTAAACTCGATTTGTCGTCAATTTTTAAGGCCAATGCCTTTTTCATATATTACAGGAACCATTTTAGATGCGATCAGTCGTAATACGTAGCTCCAGGCGGCAGGAGAAAAGGAACACCACGTTTCAACTACCACAAAAGGCGGTTCAATCTTGCAGGACACTCATGATTGGTAAATGGCTGGAGTCGGTTAAACCGTGAAATACAACCGATGCGTTCTGAGGATATCACTTGTACAACCTTATTCTCAACAATCGTCATTGAAATCGCATTCAAGGCACCACCCTCGAAGTAACCAATAGAAAGTTTGGTTAATATGTCAAAACACTAATATTCGAAAACATGTAACGTCTAAAGTTGATGAAATGAGTTAGATGCTGTTTGATTAAACGATTTGAAATAACCCTAAAAAGGTCCGCGCAATTAACAATCGATTTCAGGACATCGTCAATCACGTTTTCGCTGCTCAAACAACGTTCAACAACTAAGAATAAACAGAATAATCTTATGCACAAAGACGCCAGAAACACAAATTGAGTAGGAAACAGATAGTGAAAGAAATGTGAAGAATGACAATATTTCTTCGATACCCATGTTTTTCGGATTTTAAAATTTCTAATTTAACTGACATTTGATTGCATGTTTAATTTACCGTTAGATAGTCCCCTATCAGTGTAAAGATAATGCACTTTTGTACTCTTCGTTAAAATTTATCGAGCAGGCGTTGTGGTAAAAAAATATGGGGAAGGTGTCTGCAATAATCGACGTGTTGGTGTTCGTGAGTGTCTGTTAAATAGAGAATGATTCGTTTACCTATAATTATCTAAGCCGTTATTGACGCTTTGAAAAACAGATGACTATTTTGCAATAGCGCAGATAAAGTCAGAGGGTTTTGTAAACATCCGTGACATCTAGGGTCTGTTATGATGTTCCGAAGAAGCCAAATGATATGATGTCAGTTTTGATGTCCGGTCGTGCGTCTCATTAATTAGGACAACAAAAGAGGACCCAAATCAACAATTATTCCCTTCAATCTACCCTCCGAAAGATGTACAACGAATCAAGTCAACGATGGTCTTAATAAGCCTTATAAACAACTTCTCTTTTCACCTATGTATGCCCCTAGTGTTTTTGTAAAGAAGGTTCTTTTTGCTCAATGGAGTAGTAGTCAACATCCTGACCTTGTTTGTGAGTGAACCTAGGTTCGATTTCCAGTTCAGACGACAAAAACAGGGGGTGCCGGAAGCAGCAGTCGCTTATTCATATCTCGGTGGCACTGGGGGCGTTTTAATGCATTTGATGGGATTCTGGACGGATTAACTTTGCTAATTTTGTACAGAGAAGTGCTAATCCAGCTACTCTGTTGTTAAAATCGGGCAACGTTTTGGGCTCGCTTTAATATGGACTTACAGGAAACATAAAAGATTCGTTGAAGATTGGCGAAAGCGACTTCCGGTGCACCTTTGTCTCGTACTTCTTCTTCTTGTTGGGCAGAAGATAGAGTTTTACGTTGGGGTCTGAAGTGCCCCACATATCCATTGCAGGAAGACCTTTCGCTTGAATAATGGAAACCGTCAGCTAAAATGAACAACACCGATTGCTTCACTTTCAAATTTCGCTGCCAGTTTAACACCAAACGTCGTCGGCGTTTTTTCCAACAGTCGCTTATCTAAACGCTTTAACCCTCCATTGGCTTTCAAAAGTGTTTGGTTTACTACAGTTTTATCTATGTCATATAATTCTTCGGAATTTTCCTTGTTCGTCTGTGAAAAGAAAATCTCGCCTTTTAACGCCCGGGCTATTTCGTTTAATTCCCACAAGAACGGCTGTACAGTTTATTTGTTTCCAGATTTTAAATTGATACAGAGGTTTTGAAGCTTTAATTCTGCGCAATTATACTCATGAATTCTGAACGTATTCGTCTAACCTAGAGATCGTCACACTAACTATAATAGAGCCATATCTCTGTTAACAATGTCTGAATCAGGAAAAGCTGTTTATGCATAATACCCTTTCTTCTAGGGATGCTCACCTGATTCTTTGTAAAGTCGAATTCAACTGAATACTCTAGGGAGCCCAATTCAACCTCTTTTTTTCCCGTTTGGGCGTTTTCATTCAATTTTATATTGTCTGTCAGTCCACTTATGTCCTCCTGGCTAAAACAGAACGCCGAAATTTATAGGTTTTTTTAGATGCAAAAATAAAAAAAAGGTTGCAGCCAATTATCATCCCACACGACCAACACCCCAAATGCCCGGAGGTTTTATGACCAAGGTTGATCTATCGTTGCGAAAATGGGTTGTAAACATTGTTTATAAATGTATGCGTCAATGTCGTTAATACTATTCGGTTTTGGCACGATGTAAAGACAACAGGGCTAACCTTTTTTCAAAGGTTTCCAGTAAACAAAATCTCGTAAATAATCTCGCATTCATTATCACTAGAGAACAGAGTTCGGATGCTAGTTACGGTGTGCTTGGATAGTTTAAAAATTCATTGGGACATTGCTTCTCCGTGACCAAGGGAAAAAAATCTGTTTTTTTTCGAAACGAAAATCTGCGCAATTGCATTTCTGATTTTTTAGTTTAGAAAACAACTACTCAATTCTTAGGCTGTGTCTTCTGAAGAATTTGAAAAGGCATCTGCAAGTGTATTATTTGCTAAATTTTTCTGATGGACTCCATACCTTTAATCTTATCTTTACTTAGTAGATGTCTGTTTGCACCTTAATTTTCTAAATAGAACTAAAACTAGACTTCAGCGTCTAGTATCTTACCTGCGATGATAAAACGCCCCAATTATCTTGACATGGAAAAAGTATTCAGACTGTGCTTAACGTTTTTCGACCAGGTAAACAGACATTTATTCAAATATTAAGTCCCGTGGAATGTTTTGAGAGTTTCATTAACAGGATCGTTTACAAAGAATCGATATTGCTGTGTTATTAATTTCGCTTCATTGACTTCACTCCTCAATTCAAGAATTTGCAAACATTTCATTGTTTATCATTCTTGTAATGCAAAGACGATTTTTGTCGGCCAACAACTTTCCTTCCACTCACCTGTCTTCTTGACTTCAATTTACTAGATTTTTCTGAAACACAGGCAAGTCCATCAGAAAATAAGAATGCAGATGAAGCTGCCCTCAAATACTTTAGAGGAGATTAGAAAAAAAACCAAAGTCATAATTCGGGAGTATAAAGCAACAACTCACTATATTATTCGTAAGGGAAGAGGCAAATTTGATTGCTTTGCAAACGCCGGTAACGGGATCCCGTTTAAGTCTCTTTGCCTCGACGTCGCGGTAAACACTTCTTTCAGAGCGCCAGAATCACGAAGACGCAACAGACAACCGCCAATGCGATCGTCAAGGCCTGTGAAGATGTAACATCTGCAAGGGAAGCATATCAGATAAAATAACACATGTACAGGGCTGTTTGGTCGGTTAGAGGGAATATCTCTTGATAGAGATGGGTTCATAAATAAAATTTTCTTATCGCAATGCATAGGCTAATTTAAGATCGAATTACGAGAAATGTTAGCTCTCGAACCATAAAAAATATCCCTACGGTTATCCTATACACCCTACATGTCACATTTGTATTAATTGCGTAAATGGTTTGCCAAGAATGCTTACGCTCAATCCCCATTGCCAACAAAACCCACTCAGGTCTGACAGTTCAGGAAACGTCACCAGCGTTCCCATTGGTTGACACTGACACCCACGCAGTTTCGCATTCGCCAACTGTTCACAATTCGCCGTTAACTCTGTTTACATACCTCAGGATACATAATTTGGCTGTTTATGTAAGTTCTGGATGCCTGAATATAGAACCGCAAGCACTCCAAGTTGTCGAAGCAAAATAGCGATATTTTTAGTCCAGTATAGCAAACACCTACAAAGTAATCTTTTGGCAAAATTAGTGAAAGCAAAACCCTGTAATTACCGACTATTTTTTTTGAAATTCAAGGCGAGGTTTATTCATATAACCAAGATAAACTTAGCGTTTACTGTAAATGTGTTACCTAATATCAAAGGCAGCATGCTGAAACGTGTGTGTTCAAACAACCATTAATTCTGCATAAGGAAGGAAATTCGCGGCGGCAACTGAAGTTCTTGAAAAGAAATTAGGCACAGCACATTGACTTGGCGTCACCGAACACTTCTTAGCAGTTTGCCGATCTATAACAATTCAATTTTTTTGGTATTAACCTGCGAACCACGAAAATAAATGATTTAAACATTTAAGAAAATGTAACAAATATATTTTTTTATTGCACAATTCACAATAATTTGATGTCGAAGATTCAATTTAAAATGATTCATAAACGATTTAATTTTTTTACAGATACATATAAATTATTTTGAATATTTTAATGTTCGAGCAGCAATGTATCACCTTTATTTATAATAAGGCTACATGAATCATTAATGTATTATAATGTTATATATGTTATCGATACCTCCAGACTCTCTGTTGTTTAAACAGGCGCCAGCATTACAAATGTTTTTATGATGGCTGTACAGCGACTTCGCTTCTGGTCGTCGCAGCGTTGCCTAGCAACATTCATCAAGTCCGTCTCTTGTACAAACATGGCATTGTCTGAAACCGTCATTACCACAATAATAGTGAATTAATACCCATCAGTTGGCAGATTTCTTTTTGTAAATATGTCATGTCAGTTAATTACAAAAACGGTAATTACCTGTGATACATAACATTGTATGCAATTACGACCATATTTATGCGCACATTGGATGATATCTTAATTTATTCTGTGGCGTTGAGTTAATTCGAAATTAAGTATCTTTTAATCACGAATAAAGTGCCACAGACAATTAAATCGAACAGGCCTGGAGCATGATTGCAATCATAAGCTTCTTTATATCGGAATAAAATTGTTTAATTTAAACCGCTTCGATCAGTTGGAACTAGCAAAGCACGTAGCGAAAATGTGTTATCGACTTTTCTCTTCAACCTCCAATACCTGGCAGTTTCGTTAACCTTGTATTTTACTCATTTTTAATATATCTAGACAATTGTTGCAAACATTTGAAGAACATTGTTTGGGGACACTTTTGGAATGAAGAATTGATGTTTTGTTGCTTTATGTGTTCAGGTGAATTTTTTCCAGCATCGCAGTGCCAATTATTATCCAGCCTCTCCGATAGCTTTTCGATCGGCAGATCGGTAACGGTATGATTGGTCAATTCGTATAAAACTGAAAACACAGAGAAGCTATCAATTTTCTTGGAATTGTTGATATCGGGCATCTCTGAACACCGCGGCAAAGTGTCTGCAATGTTCGTTGATCCCTTGCGGTTTACGCAATCAAACGAATACGTAACTTAATGAAGCATCGTGCTATAAATGCAGAAGGCATTTATTTTATAACTTATTGGCATTTGACAACTCCAGTAACACCTCGAACACCCCATAGGTCAATGGCTGAAATGGGAGGCTGTAGAAAGAAGACCGACTCACGCATTGCGCCCGGTGCTCGAGGGGTCGTCGACAACGCCACATAGAAGGATTGCAATTCGTCGGGCCTGGCGACGGATAGTGGCGGAGGTACCAGCAGCTGAGACAAACCCTCTCGTTCAGCGTCACTCAAGACGGAACCAACGATGGGTACTGCTGTTGTCGTGGTGAAGACTGAAGTGGCATAAGCGACTACCGACGTTGTCATCGGCATCGTTGTCATGGTATCGTTGTTTTTCAACGGAGTCATGTCCTAGAACCCAGGTTGTTATTTAAAACCACAGATTCTTTCTCCACAATCATTAAAGACTGTTTTATTGAATGGCACTAAAAGTTCGCGGTTTAAAAAAAATAAAAATTAAAAACCTATTTCGAATAGAAAATAAATAATTAATCGAAGGAATCTACATCGTTAAGTGTAAAAGCTTGGTAAATTTGCAATAGATAATTTATTATTGATACATTGTTGACCCCCAACTATGTATATTGAAAAAAACAGAGATCGTTTTCCATTTAAAATGAGTGTTTGATTGGAAGTGGCTTTATTGAGGTCACGAGGAACAAAACCTTTAGCATTAGAAAATGCAGAATAACAAATATTAGATGCGAAAATTGTCTTGTAGTTCCTGTTCAACCTGGTCTGGTGAGACTAAAAATCTGGACAAATAGGGAATGACCGAGTTGCGATATGCCGCCGTTCTTGTTGGAATGGAACGGTTGGTCAATAATCTTGAGTAGCCTTCACATTCCTCTCGTGTTTCTGATGGGCCGATTTCTTTGGCGTTTCCAGTTTCAATACCCACAAGAACGGCGGAATATCCAAATTCGGTGGTTCATTATTTGATTCACCAGAGCAGGTGTAGCAGAAAATGAAATACTTTTTCGAACCATGAATGCCATTCTGATTATTTTATGCGCAACAAAAACCTATCATATTTCCAACCTCGAAGTCAGAATGAATGAAATGCGATAACCGAACGAAGCTGTGCTGTGGGTAGCAACGTTGGCACCGTATTTTCCAGGCAAGTGGTTGGATTGTCGAAAGAATCATTAAAGGAATAGAGCAATACGACAAGTCACTTAAACCAGTCGGCCATGCATTTTTAGTGTATCTCCACTGGCAGTATTCTTAAATCCTTCTGTGCTTCCCCAAGAAAAGCATGCGAACGGGTGTTGTTGATTCCTGACTGTTGCAGTCTGGGTGGAAAACCAACACAATGCGATCGGTTGTTGTATTCTCGTAGTTTCATTGAAACAAACGCAAACACAAAAACCCTGATAAGAATACGCAGATGTATGCAGCGACAAGTTCTGCCTCACCTTCAAGATAATGTTAGTTTCGGTTAGAACAAGAAGTGTCAATAGGAAATACACCGTTAGAATATTCCCGGCAACCTACATGTTGCAGGTTTGTCAACTATCTATTTAACAGCCTTCAATATGACAAAAAGCTCTCAAACAATGCTGTTGAGGCCAAACAGGCTCAAGCAAGTAGCCAACCAGCACACCTCTAATTTTCCCGGGGAGCTATCTAAGGCGGCCCGGTTTAAGTCCGTCCTCTACTCCACCCTCCTCTTCCTCCTCCTCGTCCTCTATCGAAGTACCAAGCAGTCTCTCATTCTCATTTTCTCAGTCGGGCCACTTTCTGGGGTTCATAAATAAACGCTAATGGACCAACGGCAGGAAAGAATAGTGTGTGATTTTGAGTCTGCATTTCTTGTCTGTTGCCAAGTCTACTGGCGACTCTGTGTGGGATATTGCTGTGACCTACCCCATGCAAGGTAATTCCACACTTTCACCCTGGATTCGTAGAAGCGGCATGGGGTTTCATACGCATTGTGACGCAACCTGTTAATTATTCCCGCGAAACAGCACACGAAGACATCGGTTTTATTGGCAAATCAGAAAGATGTCTTGTTTTCTTTCCTTTAGTTTTCTAAGCCTCCGGTACCAACCTCCTCGACTTTCCATCGGGCCAAGAAGCCTTCCGCCAATCTGGTTGACCTCGGCGCACTGACCGGCCGCCTCTCGCCGGACGCTGCCGCCGACGCTTCTTTCGACGTCAAGCAAAAAGTCATTTTGTGGGGACCAACACATTCTCTTCGAAGGTCGCCTACCAGGCAGCCGCCGCCGAAGTGCTGGTGTTAGCGAGGCTGCTGCTGCATCGGGTCGACTGACCGTGTTTGGCGACTTCAACTGCCTGGATTTCATGCACCTGAAAAAAACCGTGACTTTTTTACTTATAACATGCATGTCTGATTTTAGAGTTGTCAATTGAGGTTACAACGGACTGAATCCTGGTCGCAGTGACACTGGCGCCCGACTTAAGTCGATTGGTCGCCCACAAACTCTGAAGAGAGGAGAGGGAATATTTTTTCCGTTGCACTGCGTATTTGTTCCCACCAATATGGCGCAGCGTCTTTCCAATAGAGTTCAACGTTGACCCATGGTCTAAGCGTTGACCCCAACGGTCGCGGGTAGTAAGGACTATGAAATAGCATCTCTGCTTTGCGGAGGGGTTCCGCAAAATCTGTTTTCGCAAAGCAACCGACTGATCTCTGTGTTGAGGAGAATGCTGGACACCTTTTCAGCTCGGCTTTTTTACAATTTCAAGTACACGCTGACTTTTTAAGTTTATTAACACACCGAGCCACCTTGAAACTTGAAAAAAGCGATCCGCTGCAATTCAACCTTCCAGACAAAGGTGTTTGTGGTGGTGACTGTAGTTCGAAAAAGCAGGGAGCGATTGCCGCACAGCCATCTGCTGCCAGAGGATAAGGCGGCTTCATGGATGTTGCCATGTAGATTCTTGAGGATTTTCAGCAGGAGGCGGCGTCTTTTGCAAAGCCACCAATAGAGAAGGAGGAGGGGGAGGAGGAGGAGGAGGAGGAGGAGGAGGAGAAGGAGGAGGAGGAGGAGTGAAGATGAGGAGAAGGAGAAGGAGGAACCGGAGCAGCCGGTGTCATCGCGACTGCCTCCAGGTCGGAAAATCGACGAGCGCAGGCCGCTACGCCCGTCTCTCACAAACAGGGCAAAGATGCCGTCTGCCAAACTATCGAGCATTTACGTATTTATTTGACTTTGCTTTTCAGAACCTACGAGACGCTGCCACTTTACGACGACGACTAGTCTTGTTGTGCTGTCACAACCACCACCACCAGCGAAACCAGTCGATATACCACCCAGTGCTGCTGCTGCTGCTGCTTCTCTACGCGCGCTCTCTTTACTGCTGCGCGAGTACTCCCGGTTCGTTTGCGCCGCCTGTCAGCTCGTCATCGTCGGCCTCAACCACATCCTACATAGAAGGCAAGGAGATGGCTGGTGTCGAAGATTGCGACGCATCGTTTGCCTTATTGAACACCTCAGTGGTCTTCGTGGTCGCTGAGGACTACACCTAAACTACCAGCGGTCCATTAACCAACCAGTCGTCAAGACTATGCGCGCCAGTACTTCCGCCACACGACTTGTGCGACATTTTTGGCGAGCGCGATAAGTCCTTTTGCTGTGCATGTCTTTCGCTAGAAATAAAACCGTATTATGTAGGCCCTTGGGGTTATGTTTCACGCTGGTCTGATCGTTTCCCATTGGTGTTAGTCTTGTTTACCGGTTGACCAATTTTTATTAGTTCTTTGACACGGAATGGTCACAGCATGGTCACGGAATGTGCACAGCATCTTTACTCGAAAATAAATTACTGAATATATACACAAAACGAACACCATTCCTAGTGCAATGCATTTAAACTTGTTGCATTTAAAATCACAATCAATTCCCCTGGTGGTCCTCAGTCAGCTTCATTCGCGTCGTTTTCTTCTTCTCCTCATCCTCTCGAAAGGTGCCAGAACCTCGTGGGAGTAATTCACGAATTTTAACGTGTTCTGCAAATCCCTTGAATCGCCAGAGCTCGTGATCTACAATGTCCGTCAGTGATTGGAGGTTCTCAAGGTTACCACTCTCTGGGCTTAAAGTATTGGTCCTAGTTGACCCTTATTTAACCTCGTACCTTTTTGGTTCCAACAGAGCTGTTGAACTTCATTAACTTGACTTCAACACAAAAATAAAAGCAGCTTTTTAAACAGAGTATGAATCTGCACGACCGGGGTTCTTACTTGGAACTCACCAAAGTGCAGATGATCACGGAATCAACGAACCAGAGGCAACTTAATGAAGGACGAGACACGGGGACTCGGCAAATTTGTTGGTACTACGAGATTTGAGGGATGCCCTGCTTCCACAACCCCTAATACACTTTCACAACGACCACCACCGCCAAGCGATCGGTCAAAGCAATTTCCATTGCAACTGTTGGGGATGCCGGTTGGATTCCCAAAGAGAAAATTTAAATTTTGTTAATCTTTTAAATTTTTCATCAAGCGACTTATCTGAAGGTTATTTTTGGTAGTTCACAGAAACACCAATCGACGTGAATCGAGGAAAGAACATTTTGTTAGCTGCCAATAAATGATTGTGTATCATTGTAATAATATAATAATTAACAAGGAAGCGCGAAGGGATAAAAGGTTAAACAAAAGAGCCCTGGGATCAGATTTTACCTTGAACAACCTCGTTGATTTCCTGCTCGAGTAGGTTGAAATATAATTATCGCCGATATAATTTCTATGTCGCCATATTGAACATTCCTCAAATAAGATTATTGAATGTGTACTTAAGTTTTTATAAGTAGAACGTAATTTACATTTACAAGACGAGTTTACCACTGGTGTTTGTGGTCATTTCCTCCTCATAAGGAGAACGATGTGGAAGGAGTGTGTGATATTGTTTTATATAAATCCATCTACTCTCATCGAGCAACCCTTCTGACGATACCGGATTTGATGAGGCTGATCGATTAGTTATGTCCGGAGAAATCAATATCATCGATATAAACCGGTTTTCGATGTCGGTTTCTACCGTCAACATGTACGCCCTTATGTTAGATACCATCGATTGGGAAGCATTTCTGTTTAACCGTAGGAACCTCATAGCTAGAGAACCTGGTTCATTATCCAGATGAATTTGCGACGATAGGACAATGTAGCTTCTTTTAGCGACTCGGTGCAGAACTGCGTCTTACCCAGAAAAAGCAAGCAATACTATTACTAGCACCAATA
Source organism: Proteocephalus fallax (assembly GCA_028672205.1). Classification (NCBI taxonomy): domain Eukaryota; kingdom Metazoa; phylum Platyhelminthes; class Cestoda; order Proteocephalidea; family Proteocephalidae; genus Proteocephalus; species Proteocephalus fallax. The sequence goes on along the minus strand of JAPUBX010001939.1, from coordinate 16,410 downwards.
GTAACCGACATGAGACAAAACACATACGTGCACAACAATTTAGGTTGGCAGTCTTTTTGGAAGTGGTATAAATGTATTTGTGGAAGTGTGTCTGTGTTCATTGTAAAATATAGGTAATCACAAATTTGGGCCTCGAAGGTTAGCGGGGGCGGCCGACGGCGGACCTTGTCACGAATGAGACGCCTTATAAGTGACTTACTGCGCGCACCTATGAGAATGGTCGTTTAGTTCTTTCAAACATCAACAACAACAACGGCACGAACAAGACAACCAAATGACTCAAGCGCACGTTCCAGGACCACAGAATGAGCTACCGAACTTGCAGACAAAGCCCATTGTCCCAATAACGAGGAGAGAACCCAGGAGAGCGGCCAGACCGTAGATGAGGACCGTGCGGAGCTTGGAGTCGAAAGCGGCGCGAGCGACACGAGAAGCGATATGGTCGACGACGAAGGCGGCCCGCGAGGTCTTGGCTACGCCGGTTGAGTTCGCCGGGCCGTTGCTGAGGCAATCGACGACGTTGTTGCAGACCCGATCGATGGAGATGCATTGACCCAGTGGAGCACTGATTGTGGAGGCAGCCCATCTAAAGGGTGAGGGCAAATCGTTGAATTCTTAAGTAGTGGGCCTTTAGCGTTACATATATGGACACAATTTAGAGAGAGGTCCTTTCAGGGAGCTTGAATACGATTTAATCGATTAATATGCACTCTAAAGCATTCTAGTGTTAACCATTAAATAAAGAAGGCTACTTGCTGAATTGTGAGCGCATCGATCGTGTAGTTGTCGCAATACTGATAAGCAAAGCGCCCAAAAACAATAAACGACACAAGAAACGATATAAATCTGAACGTGAATATTCGTGGACACGTCTGGCAACCCAACACAAAAGCATTCACAATAATTATAGAAATTTCCTAAATATTTCCTTCTCTCCTGTACAGCGCTAGAGCCGCAGTATTTCAAGGAAGTGCGATGTGGGCATTTGTCTCTCCTCTCCTCCGATCGCAGAGAAAGAGGTGACGGTCTGTCATACTTAATCATTTTGGTGGCATGTCCTGGGTTCGACTTCCACGTCGGACTATTCGGGTTTCCGGCGCTGCAACCTGTAAACATATTCCCGAAAAACCTCATAGAAAACCCATCTATTATCCAGTGGATAGAGAATAATTTATTTTGATCTCGAAACGTTTGGTTACAAAAACAACTACTACTTCTCGTTGTCGTATTAATAATATTTCGACAATCAGGTTCACCTATTCTGGGTTGATCGGCCAAAAAACCATATCGACCGCCACTTTGTCTAGACAATCCATCGACCTCAACGGTGCGAAACGCCAAAGACATGCGCCCTACGATACTTCCGAATTGGCAGGCAGAGAATGAAGCCAAACGGCAGTACTCCAGCAACTGCGTCCAGTCCTCTCTTGTGCAACATCCAAGCCTCTTACAACTTTCGGTCAAACAAGATACCAGCAAGGTAGATGTGCTGGACCACTGCGATAAATCTGCAACGACAAATCAAGACGTCAACGTCTGGAGTTGATTGGTCTCTTTCACACCTCCTTTGTTTTCACGATGTGGTATGTGGAAGTGTTGTGGAAAAAGTTTAACACTTACTGGCCGTCGGTCTACGCTGTGACCATAAGAATCAAGATCCTCATCTACCATGATAAAGAGTTCTTGGGTTCTCGACGGGAACAAACTGTAAGGTGGCTCATGTCGAAGCCGCGCAAGCAATATATCTCCACGACGCCTATATCTTTCTTCCCACCTTAAATTGTCTAGGCTCTACAATTTTCCCGAATTGGCAATCGCATGAGGAAATCAATCTACGCGTCGAAAGCGCTATGAATTCATGCGAGCAGTTGCAGCGTTTTTTTGACCGAACAGAGATGAGCCTTCGCGTCAATGCGCTCCATCTTACCTTGGCTAGTGCATGTTGAAGACTCCAAATGATAAGAAATCACTGAAAGCGGACTTGCGCGCCAAACTCTCCGAAAACGATAATATCGCGCCGCTGTGCAGACGCGGAGAAGCTGTTTACGCCGGTCAGAGACAGAGCTTATTAACCTCGGTCATTCGCCGCCATCATACACAGGCTGGCGCTGCCTGCCCAATGGAAAACTAAAAACGGGTTTTTCAGCAGCGCCTCGATTCACAGATTTGTTCTACTGGGTGTCTCACTTTAAAAGGAAGCGGACCAATAGCTGCTCTGACCTGGCAGCCTCCGATCTCCGCGGGTGGGCGGCTATGATTCGTGATGCCGCCTCGTCCTCTGACAGGAGTCTGCAACGCAAAATAAGTAGAGAACAAGCAAGACGGGCAACTAGCTTCGTCTAAATCCCCCTTGGGGCAGTTCCACTACCGATCACAGCGATCCTGGGAGGCAGAGAAGCAGGTTTTGGTGTGTGGTTTCCTCTCGTGCGAACTGTCACAGAAACCAGGCGACTTCTAGCGGTAAAATTGAAACTCTAAGAAAATTATAATAAGATGTAATGACGAGTCTGTATGATAGACGCGTGAATGGTACCCGTACAAAAAAGTGGCCAGTGGTGGAGAAGTTTCGAAACGAAACGCTACATCGGGAAGTAGTTCAATTGATACTTCGTGGAAAGTAGATATTATCTTTTTACCTGGCCAATCCAGAGCCTCGAATGTTCCTTTAACACAAAAGACACGAATGTTTAAATTATAAAACACCGAAAATGTAACATATCAGACGCTTACCCAACAAAACCGGCGTGTTACCAATAATTTCGGAAAGACGAAGTTTACCGCCAGGGAAGATGAAAGGTGAACTTTCCTAATTGAAATGGTATTCCCCGAAGAAGTACTTATAAGTCAACGTCTGTGTTTCATTGCGAGGGTATAACTTTGGGAAATTATCGAATTGAATATAACTTGTGGCATAGGGTTGTTGTGTAATTACTAAATAACCAATGTAGAAAAAATATAAACTCGTACACGTTGCCTCATTACATTCGAAAGTAACAAGAACTCGTAAAAATTATAAATAATAAACATTTGAGATAATAAAAACAACATTTTGTCTTACAGATTTTTAGAACATCTGTGCACACCAAAATAATTGGAAATAGGAAAGTTTAAAAGTAATATCTAATAAACAAATAGTTAAAACCAAAAAGAATCGAAAACGATAACCTATGTGTTATTATTTAATTGAACTGTTCAATGTTAATTAATTTAATTACGAAATATGTTTTTGAATGCAAACAATCTTTTATATTAAAGCATCTATCATTGGCAGGACGCCTGATAGATTATAGTAATTAATGCTTGCGTTTGTAAAGACAACTAGAGCTTAGTTTCTGCCGCTCGTACAGTATTTTTAATTTATAGTTCGGATAACAGGTTGACGCCATGGTAACCTATCGGTCCTACATTATTAGCCAAACTAACAGCACCCTGCAACGCGTATCTTTAGCTTAGTTAATCATTTCGTCAGCAAAAGGTTAATCAAGTTCTAAAAATATGCATACTTGACGTAAAATAGCAAGGTTCTATAAAATGTGTTGCTGTGAAACTTATGTTTTGCCCTCTTCTGCCTTTGCGGCGTTATCATCGGGCCCATTAGCGTTCCTGTTATAACTTTGTCAGCTTAACAAAAATAACCTTCGTTTATTTATTACGCCCTTACCTGACGTCAAAAAAAAGATCATTTCAGACAGACATTTATATCGTTCGCTGCTGTTGATCGGAAAATTAAAGTGCCTTACATTATGGAATGCTTCGTTGAAGTGTAACATACAGAAACATGAAAAGTCTTTTCAGGTGGAAGTATATATCTTAGTAAAAAACCATGACACCAGTAAGACGAGTTAAACACCAATTCGATAGTTCGGATATCTTCGTATTGTTCCATAATACAATTGAATTGTCCGCGATCAACTATCTTTCCGCGCATTAAGAACTTATCACATGCAGTCACTTCCACCAATATTATAAACCCCCAAAATTTCGGTTATTTGAAAATAGGAATCTGAGGAATGCAGAAACATTATTTATAACTTTAAACGGCTTCATTTTATTGTGATGACACAGCCTTGACCCACCTGTTCGTAGGCCTTTGTATGGCCCACCCGGTGTTGGTCGTCCGTGATAGCTTCTGTGATTAGAACTCGGTAGTGTCAACTTTCTCGAAAGAGATCGTAAATTATTCGTTTACGCTTCTTAACCTCTGCCGTAGTGGCTTGCGTGTGAAATCTTGGAGAAAATAAAAACGTGTACTATGAATAAGAACGACAAGGAGATCTGCTATATGATAAAACGGTTGAATATTTTTCAGGAATTTGTATATAGTATGCCTCGTCAGAGATGGCGAAATAGACTGCTTATTCAAAGTGCTCGTAACCTTATACGTCATGCAGCAGCCAATAATAAAAGCCGTAAAAAACGGAATGGAAGCGACAAATCGTTTTATTGAGGTCGCTGGAATACCCGGTCGTGCGAAAAACTAGTTGATTACGAGAATTGGTAACTTGAAGCGCTCCACGAGGTTGACGGAGCCCTGAAAGTCGACCTCTGTCTCCGCAGGGAATCCGAAAATTAAATCCGTCGCGATAATAACCCGGTCGCAATGCCTACAAACCACGAAAAAATGATAAGATTCAACGCATCGGACTATGACTGTACATATATCGGTTTAATGGGGACACTGAAGTGAAAAGCCGTTAAAGGTACAAAATACAAGCGCTACCAAGAGCCAACAGCTTTGAACGGCTACATTTGTTTCCGTCCGCGACACTGGGTCCACAAACGCGGACTCGACCCTGGCGTTAAAGGAGAGTTGATATTTTTTCTTATATACCGCTCTAAAACTATGTGTGAATATGTAATTTTGGAGTATAACTTAATTGGCATTATTCTTTATTGTATGAAGGCTCCAATAAACAATGCAACAGAACGGTATCGACGGCTGCCTAAATCCGTCTGCAATCAAGACGATCCATCCGCCTACAAAGATGTCATCATAGTTGTGAAAAGCGGTCTTGCAAACTTTAAAAGCCGCCAGATTTTCCGGAGAACGATAAGTGGTTATCAATCAACTTATGGTCGGCGAGACGGATTTAACCAGTTTGGTCTAGTCTTTTCTCTCGGAAAGCCTCGTGCTCAGGAGAACGACGTGTTTGATTTCCGTGGACGACAGATTCGTTTGGTCGGCCATGGAGCCGAATATTTGAATCCAGATTCCTTAAGAAAGATTCGCGCTGATCTCAGAGACGAAATGGACCAATACGACGATTTACTTGTAGGCGACTATGAAGACACCTACTTCAATTTGACTCCTAAAATGGTTCATGCCTTCAACTGGGCAGCCACATTGTGTCGCCTTAATCGTCCGGATCTTGTTTTCATTGACGATGACAGTGAAACCGATTTTCACAAAATAATTCAAAGACTTTCGAAAAAACCAATAGGATACGCAGGAACTTTGTTACATGGTTACAAAAAGTCCAACGAACCACCGCATAGATTTGATGAACCCAAGTATGAGCATTGGGCTGTTTTCAAGGACGTAGTTCCGTGGTCCGAATACCCTACGTACGTCAGTGGAAAACTCTTGGTTGCCAGTTTTGACAATGTTGAGCGACTAGCCCTGGGGATGTTTTTCACCAAACAGTTTCACACCGACGACTGTTGGCTTGGACTGGTGGTAACAAGACTCAATATAGCCTTCCACCATATAAAAATGCTATTTAGAAAAAAACGTTCGCACTTGGATCCGAACACAGTCGCTGTTTTTTTGTTAATCACTATTCTTTTTCGAATCACTTTGTTAAAGTTGCGGAAACAGACATTGTTTTCATACCATTTCACATAATTACAATGCTATCAACGTTAATTTACATTTCGAGTTTACAGATTACTTGTTGCTTTAAAACTCGTTCGAATCAGAGTTTCATTAATGATGCGATTCCATCCGAGGTAGAATAGTTAAGGTCTACGAAAGCCACGAAGGCCAGTTCTTGCTTCGGCCGCTTTAAATCAACGCGAACGCAAACCATGCTACGATGCATGCGACTTGCAGCGAAAGACGCGAATTCCAAGTGAAGTAACACGCTTTATTTTACGTAAAAACGCCTTCAGTGTAGATATACCTACATCGATAGAAGCCCCATTCTCGCAATTATATGCTACCGTAAATCACGTTTTGTCAATCGGAACGCCAACCATGCTACGACGCATACGACTCGCATCGGTAGACATGAAAACCAGGCTTCATGATTTTCTCCATCTTCACCTCAGACAACGATCGAAATACTTTTTACAATAATGTGCAATCCTCGCCCGAATTTAGTCAATCCGAACGTCAACCCTGCTACGATGTAATGAACTCGCATCGAACGACACGAACGTTTCCTGAACGTGTTCCAAGTACTTTCAAACCCTTTTTCTTCGTCAATTTCGCAATATAGTATCCAACCGATTTACCGTCTTTCCTTCTGAACCTCGCATACTTTGATTCTTTTGTTTGTTATCGTCCCTTTAAGGTATTCTTTTTTTGCGTCGCTTGTACTTACGACGAAGTGTCTATGGGGGAGCCATGTTGTGACCTTAAATGGTGTGTTTATTTATTCAAAACGAATGACATCCATGGGACTCGCACACCATTCGCTAACGCACACAACAGCGCATACTGCGACCTTAACGTGGATCAATTAATACAATATAGACGACACTTAGCCGGCCGCAACTTTTTACAACGACACGTCTACGTGTATCCAGACAGGACTCGCCTGCAGCAGGCGCTAAGCATCGCACCTTGTCGGCGTTTTGTGCCCAGGTCAGGCCATCACTATTGTTTGAATAATTAACAACATCATTTATTCCCAACATTCGTCTTTGGCCATCTTTTGGGCCACGTTTTCTAATTACCATAGTCTTTTGTAGATCCATCGAGCCTATCGGAAAACTATAATAGTGGATTCTGAGACGTTGCGATGAACCGAAATTGAGAGATTGTAAGCGTATTTTATAATGCATGAATACATTTTAATCATAACATGTATTGCTTTGAATAATAAACAATATTATTAATTCCCGACATTCGTCTTTGGCCATCGTGCCATTCTAATGTTTGGGCCAAGACGTTTTTGAATTACAATGAGTGCATTGAATTCAAATCCGAAATATAACTTGTTTCTTTATAAATCGTTTCTCCTAATTTTCGAGAATACAAAGAAATGCGCATTTTCGATTTCCCGTTATTAAATTATCCATTAGATTACAACTTCGACTGTTGTCCACAACAACATCGAAAGTTGTTTAAAGGCAATTACTTACCTGAAGAACGCATTGATGTTGCGGAAGAGCATCTCGAGTCTCGTGGTCACCAGTCCAAGCCAGCAGTCGGCGATGTGGTTTGTTTCTGCAGAATCATTTGATTGAGTAGCACCTCTTCTCATTTTATGAGGAAACATTCAATACCACTGACCACCCCATATTGTTCGCTTACAACGCAATCTGCACGCCTTGCCAAGTTTTTGCACAACCAACGTTAAGGCAGCATTTTTGGAATCGACCTCGGCTTTTACGCTGCAGCATCCAATCCGAAACGGGGATGGATGGTTTATAAATTGGCAGCAAAATTATTATTTAAACCGAACCCGGAACGAAGCCTCTTCCATCTTTGCATAATGGCTGAGTGCCACCTTTCCTTTTTTTTCAATTGCAACCAATCAAAACTCCTGGTTCAGCTTGCAGGAGTCTGGTTGATGCGATGTCGGTGAGACCAACTAGGATTCTAAACAGCTTGGGCAGGTCATCACGAGTAGCCTTCAGAGAATGACGTTCTGATGAAAAGATAAATATGGCTTTCAATTACGTATCCCCAAGAGAAGATGTGTGCTGTAGTTTACGCATTAGGCCACCTAGACTATATCGCTACGATATCTGGCACTCCAAGTTCGTTCAGAAGCACCAACACATTTTGGTCGATTTCGATGGCTTGAAACTATCAAGAACGACGGCGCTTCGGGAAAAGGAGGTCTCTAATCTTAAGAGGACACATGAAGAAAACCGTGGTATCAGTTGGAGCAAGAGTGGCCTCCGGAGCATTAGTTCAGGTGTTAAAACCGCAACTATGAAACATACGGCGGTCACACTGACCTTGCATGCTTGATCTTGCGTGTGCGTGAAAGATAGGGCGTTGCACGGTTCACTAAATTGAAACCATGGTGACCTGGTGCCGTATGCATGAGCCTAACCCAACAAGGAACAGCAGGTTCAGTTTTGAGGTGAATTGACCCAGCAAGGTTGCATGTCGCTACAAACGAGAGGCGTCAAGCCCATCGTTTGCATTGTTTCAGCGCGATTTTTCTTCTATCTCTTAATGCAGTTTGTTATTAAAACTGATATGGTAAATGCTGCGAACAATACCTATGTTTACTATGACAATTACCTCTTTCTAGATGATTAAAACGCAAAATGGCTACACCGAGGTATCTTTGGACTACCAACTGGATATCGTGAATGCGTTGGTGGAGTAAACAGTTCAGGATAACCTGGTTATGTCGCATGGTGCCCGCGTAAAAGCTCTAACGTTTCAGGTTTTGGAGACAAACGCCGATTCACAATTGAAAGAATGCATTCCTCCCCAGGCCATGAAACCTCGTTTTTGAATACAGCCCAATGTTTTTGCTTTGGTGTATCAAATCTATATGGTGTATCGTTGACCTTTAGGTACCCAGTTTATCCTATTGGTTTTTTTCGAAATTATTCTGATTATCTTGTGGAGATTTATTTCGTTATCATCTTCAATAAAGACAATATACGTCTTGTACCAACAACCAATTAATTTGGCCGATAGAGTTGATAAACTCTTGAGAAGAAAACCAATAGCTGCGGTGAGCAATCGATTTTGCACGCATTCATACGGCTCCAAAGCTATGTGTCAGTACGTTATTTTCTTGGTCCTTAGATAGTGGAGTATAAACGAATTGGCATTATTCTTTATTTAATGAAGGCTCCAATCAACAATGCAACTCTTAAGTTTGGACAGCTGACTGAATCGGTCTGCAATCAAGACGATCGGAGTAAATATAACGATGCCATCATAGATGCAGCATTGCAAACTTTGAAAGTCGTCAGATTTTACCGGAGAACGATCAACTAATGGTTGGCGAGACGGTTAAGTCTTTTCTCTCGGAAAGCATCGTACTGCAAGAATGGCTTGTTTGATTTCCGTGGCAAAAAGATTCGTTTGGTCGGCCATGGAGCCGAATATTTTAATCCACATTCCTTAAGAAAGATCTGCCCTGATCTCGAAGACGAAATGGACCAATACGACGACGTACTTGTTGGCGACTACGAGGATACCTACTAAAATTTGACTCCTAAAATGGTTCATGCCTTCAACTAGAGAGCAACATTTTTCGCCTTAATCGTCCGGAAATTTACATCGTATTGCTAATTAAATCCACAGAAATCGAATGTTATCCTCTTTTGTGGGTATTTTTAAAATAAGGAAAGACATTTTATACAGGAAAACGTAATTGTGTCCCGGATATTAAATCAATATACTATAAAGGTTTACAATGAAATTATGGCACAGAGGCTTTTCATCCCATACCACACACATAAAAGTGCCAGTTTGCAAGCAATCACGATGTTTTGTTACTTATTGTTTTTTGTTTACTCACACATTTCGCATAGTTGGAACACAAAGAATTCTAATTTTTTTAGTTAGAGGTTTGTTTGTTCTGCAACACCCACAGCGAAGATTCCGGTTGTTCAGAGGCAGAGGTAGCCTCGGCTTGCATTAAACTCTTAATTCAAGTCAGCAAACAAGAGTCAGCTAGTTTTGGTAGACCCTTTACTCCATCTGACAAATTTCGAAATTCGTGTATCGCAATGTTTCGTTGTTTGCCATTTTTCTAAGTTGCATGGAAATAGATTCGATTTTTTTCATGAGCAATAAATTGCTTTAGGCAATTCTTAAACATTTCGGTCTGATGGAAGGGGTTATTTGGTGAAGCGGTTTAGGGACAAAATTAAAGAAAAGAAAATCCAATAAAATCTCGAATCCAATCATTCAACGCCATTTCATTATCTATGCTCATGTTATCTCGCATTCGAGGCGTTGTGAAAGAGGTTTCCATGGAATAGGATTCCGGTTAGCACATTGGCTGACGACTTCCAATTGACCATAATACAATGCCATTTAATCTGATATTTTCTGAAAAAGTCGATTTTCCATTACTGCATTGTCATTATGAATACTTTTATAAGAACAATTTTCGTTTCAGTGAACTCAAAACAGTTATTTCAAGTCGAATAATTATTAATACATAAACTGCGGCTGTTTACGCATTCAATTGCGAATGTTTTTTTCGAATAGATTGTTTATATGGTGAAAGTGTATACCGATTCTTGGAGCAAGAAATAAAAGCCAGCAGTCGGCAGTCTTGAACTGCTTTGTATAAAAAATCCACTTAGCTTGTCGCTCAACATTGTAAAAACCAGCAACTGGGACCTTTCCGCCGGAATAGAAACTTTGATTGTTTCGACTTTGTTTCTTGGTTCTCTGTTTCGAACGATTACGATAGACCACATCAAGGACTTAGAAAATTTTCATTTGATTCTTCTAAAATTCAATAGGTTTTTTTTAAAATACTTTCTCTAGCTGCGTAACACTTATTTTACTGTTGCTTGTTCAATAATAAGTGTGCGTATATTTGGTTACCCTTCCTACGCATTGTTAAAATTTTCACGGTTAAAGTCAAAATCGAAGGTCAAAAGTCTAGGATGCCGGCATTTGCTCACGGCTCCCAGACATCCTTAGTCGAATGGCTTAGCAGAGAACTTCGTGAAGACCCTGAAGGCGGCTATATCATCGATGAAACCAAGTACATTTACAGATTAAGATCGGTCTATCGACAATTTTCTAATGCAGTACCGTAATGCTGATCAAGCTACCACTGGTAAAGGTCCGGTTGTGTTATTCAAGGGGCACAAACTCAATACATCGTTCCAATGCCTTAAATCAGGAGACGTTACCTTTTTCAAAGGGAATGATTTTCGACCGTCTCGATATCTTATTCTTAGAAGAAGTGGGAATCGTATGGTTACTATCCTCGACGTCACTGATTTATCAAGTCATCGTCGGCATGTCGATCAAATCCGATTCGATGAACCAGCTATGCCCGTCATCGATTACCATCCTTCTGAACCAGACGTGCCCGCTACTGATTTTCTATTTGTCTGAAACAGCTGATCCGGCTTATACGACTCCATCCGTTCCAGACCAAAGCTCGCAAGTTCTACCTCGGCGCTCGGAGCGTTTCGGTTTGAAATCGCCAGTCAACTACCGCATGCCATCGAAGCTGCTGAACCCAGGTGGATGTGGTGATTGCTAACTCTTATTATTTATTGTGTTTTACTATATGAACGTATATCGTACGTTACACTTTTGAATACGAATTATCGTTGCTGCACGTGTTCTATTCGTCAAGGGTCTCGGTTGGCTTTCAGAGTTACACCGGTATTACAGACATTCCGTCTATTCTCCATTCAGGGTTTATTCTACCCTCCATACAATACTATCACATAGGCTTATTTAAAATACTTTCTCAAGCGGCGTAACCCATATTTTAGTGTTGCTTGTAACAATAATAACTGTGCGTATATTTGGTTACCCTTCATACGAATTGTTTATATTTTAACAGTTAAAGTCAAAATCGAAGCTGATTTTCGATTTCGCACATTCGATTTTAATAAAATTTTAATCTTATTTGATTCATTTTTTTCCGTCGAAAAGTAAATGTTTACATTATTTATACCACACATAAGAAAAGAAAACTTTAGCAATAAGACAGGGAGAAATTTTAAGAGAAATGAGTTCAGCAATGTTTCTCGTGAAATCCATATAAATATATTGCAAAACACAGGTATATGTCTGGTTCCAAGATTAATTAGAAGCGGCCGTATTTGCGGTAAGCAAGGTTCGCTTAATGTCGCCGTTATCGTTATTAATTGGTTTAAGGCATTAATAGTGGGTGTGGGATCTTTCAACGGGTTTGCCGAAGTTAATTCATGCCCAATGTAACGTCTCGGCAAATAAGAAGTAAGAATATCGCTCGTACTACGACGTTAAACTGAGTTAACCAACTGAAAAGGCAACGTCAAAAAAAAGTATAAGTACGACGCGTTATTGATTTGCAAAATGATGTGTGACAACGAATTTTCATACGCGTGCATTCATTTTTATCTGTTTTCATGTCTCTGGTTTAATACATGTTGTTTAACCTGGATTAGTTACGCACACTGTCGGCTTGCTTAATTAAGGCAAATGATAAATTAACCCAATATGACACAACAACACTCTCGTCATAAAAGTGTACTGAAGATATTTATTTGATCATGTAAACCTTTTATGTTTCATAAATTATTTGATTGGAAGAAGGGCGTCAACCTCAACTCAACCAATTGCGACAGCAATGGCTTCATGTGAATGCGTGTCACGTCTCCTATAAATTTGATTCATTTTAAGTGAAATAGCTTAAATGTGGAGATTAATGGTGAATTGAATTGGCGCCAGGCCAATCCTTTACATTTTTCTTGCGCTGTTGATTTTCTTTTATTTCGTGTCGTCAATACTAGAAACATTTGATACCGGTTTTAAGACCAGCAATGATAATTGGCCCCTTCGAGTGACGATTACGCAGAATGGCTACACTGAGTTAACCTTGGACTACCCAGTTGATTCAGCCAAAACGTTTGTAGAGTTGACAGTTCAAGATAACCGAGTTATGTCGCAAGGGGCGCGCGGAAAAGCTCTCACGTTTCGGGATTTTGAGAAGATCCCCGATTCACAATGAAGGAAATACATTCCTCTCCAAGCCTACCTTGTGTACCAACAACCAATAAATTTGGTCGATACGGTTGTTAAATTGATAAGAAGAAGAGCCTATAAGCTGCGGTGAGCAATCGATTTTGTACGCGGATAGTTCGTGTAGATAGTTCTCATTGCTTCTTATAAACCGCTACTAAACTATGTAAAGTATGTTATTATTTTGCTCCTAGAACTTGGAATATAAACCTAATTGGCATAATTCGTTATTGTAATGAAGGCTCCGATAAACAATGCAACTCTACGGTTTCGACGGCTGCCTATATCTGTCTGCAATCAAGACGATCCATCTTCCTACAAAGATGTCATCATAGTTGTGAAAAGCGGTCTTGCAAACTTTAAAAGCCGCCAGATTTTCCGGAGAACGATAAGTGGTTATCAATCAACTTATGGTCGGCGAGACGGATTTAACCAGTTTGGTCTAGTCTTTTCTCTCGGAAAGCATCGTACTGCGAGAATGACTTGTTTGATTTCCGTGGCCGACAGATTCGTTTGGTCGGCCTTACTTGTTGGCAACTACGAGGATACCTACTAAAATTTTACTCCTAAAATGGTTCATGCCTTCAACTGGGCAGCAACATATTCCGCCTTAATGGTCCAAAAATTAACATCGTATTGCTAATGTAATCCACAGAAATCGAATGTTATCTTCTTTTGTGGGTATTTTTAAAATAAGGAAAGAAATTTTATACAGGAAAACGTAATTGTGTCCCGGATTGTAAATCAATATACTATAAAGGTTTCTAAATGATGCACGCACTGGCAAGATTCGCACAATTTCCCCGTAATCGTTATTAATTGACATGAATACCGATAAACATGAATGCAAGCGTATGAAAATGCGTTGACACACATTATTTTGCAAATCGATAACGCGCCGTACTTATAATTTTAATATTTTTTTGACGTTGCCTTGGTATTCGTTTTAAACATAACGAATTGACAAACATAAACATTAGTTCCATTTACAGCTATCATTAATTTGCACTCGCTGTCTACGGTATGCATATCCTTGTTGATTACAATCCAGGTATTAAGAGCAAGCATTCTGACTGTCTTTTGAGAGTTGGAATTGTTTCAGTTGGTCTACTCGAAACAAAAAAATCTATCGACAGAAAGAAACTTTAAAGTCGCATACGCGGACAATGACCAAAGACAAATAAAGCCGCTTATAATTTAGAACATTTAAATCTTCGGAAGCTAGTAATCCGAAGAAGAAACGACGGCATGTGGTGTACAATTAAATTATGGCCCAGCGGCTTTTCATCCCATACTACACACATTAAAGTGCCAGTTTGCAAGCAATCACGATGTTTTGTTACTTATTTTTTTTTGTTTACTCACACATTTCGCATAGTTGGAACACAAAGAATTCTAATTTTTTTAGTTAGAGGTTTGTTTGTTCTGCAACACCCACAGCGAAGATTCCGGTTGTTCAGAGGCAGAAGTAGCCGCGGCTTGCATTAAACTCTTAATTCAAGTCAGCAAACAAGAGTCAGCTAGTTTTGGTGGACCCTTTACTCCATCTGACAAATTTCGAAATGCGTGTATCGCAATGTTTCGTTGTTTGCCATTTTTCTAAGTTGCATGGAAATAGATTCGATTTTTTTCATGAGCAATAAATTGCTTTAAGCAATTCTTAAACATTTTGGTCTGATGGGAGGTGTTATTTGGTGAAGCGGTTTAGGGACAAAATTAAAGAAAAGAAAATCCAATAAAATCTCGAATCCAATCATTCAACGCCATTTCATAATCTATGCTCATGTTATCTCGCATTCGAGGCGTTGTGAAAAAGGTTTCCATGGAATAGGATTCCGGTTAGCACATTGGCTGACGACTTCCAATCGAACATAATACAATGCCATTTAATCTGATATTTTCTGAAAAAGTCGATTTTCCATTACTGCATTGTCATTATGAATACTTTTATAAGAACAATTTTCGTTTCAGTGAACTCAAAACAGTTATTTGAAGTCGAATTATTATTAATACATAAACTGCAGCTGTTAACCAGAAACTGGGACCTTTCCACCGAAAAAGAAACTTTGATTGTTTCGACTTTGTTTCTTAATTCTCTGTTTCGAACGATTACGAGAGACCACATCAAGGACTTAAAAATTCTCATTCAATTTTTCTAAACCTCAATAGGCTTATTTAAAATACTTTCTCTAGCGGCGTAACCCATATTTTACTGTTGCTTGTAACAATAATAACTGTGCGTATATTTGGTTACCCTTCATACGAATTGTTTATATGTTAATGGTTAAAGTCAAAATCGAAGCTGATTTTCGATTTCGCACATTCGATTTTAATAAAATTTTAATCTTATTTGATTCATTTTTTTCCGTCGAAAAGTAAATGTTTACATTATTAATACCACACATAAGAAAAGAAAACTTTAGCAATAAGACAGGGAGAAATTTTAAGAGAAATGAGTTCAGCAATGTTTCTCGTGAAATCCATATAAATATATTGCAAAACACAGGTATATGTCTGGTTCCAAGATTAATTAGAAGCGGCCGTATTTGCGGTTGGCAAGGTTCGCTTAATGTCGCCGTAATCGTTATTAATTGGTTTAAGGCATTAATAGTCGGTGTGGGATCTTTCAACGGGTTTGCCGAAGTTAATTCATGCCCAATGCAACGTCTCGGCAAATAAGAAGTAAGAATATCGCTCGTACTACGACGTAAAACCGAGTTAACCAACTGAAAAGGCAACGTCAAAAAAAAGTATAAGTACGACGCGTTATTGATTTGCAAAATGATGTGTGACAACGAATTTTCATACGCGTGCATTCATTTTTATCTGTTTTCATGTCTCTGGTTTAATACATGTTGTTTAACCTGGATAAGTTACGCACACTGTCGGCTTGCTTAATTAAGGCAAATGATAAATTAACCCAATATGACACAACAACACTCTCGTCATAAAAGTGTACTGAAGATATTTATTTGAACATGTAAACCTTTTATGTTTCATAAATTATTTGATTGGAAGAAGGGCGTCAACCTCAACTCAACCAATTGCGACAGCAATGGCTTCATGTGAATGCGTGTCACGTCTCCTATAAATTTGATTCATTTTAAGTGAAATAGCTTAAATGTGGAGATTAATGGTGAATAGAATTGGCGCCAGGCCAATCCTTTACATTTTTCTTGCGCTGTTGATTTTCTATTATTTCGTGTCGTCAATACTAGAGACATTTGATACCGGTTTTAAGACCAGCAATGAAAATTGGCCCCTTCGAGTTACGATTACGCAGAATGGCTACACCGAGTTAACCTTGGACTACCAAGTTGATTCAGCCAATGCGTTTGTAGAGTTGACAGTTCAGGATAACCTGGTTATGTCGCATGGGGCCCGCGGAAAAGCTCTCACGTATCGGGATTTAGAGAAGATACCCGATTCCCAATGGAAGGAAAACATTCCTCCCCAGGCCTATCTTGTATACCAACAACCAATAAATTTGGTCGAAACAGTTGATAAGCTGATAAGAAGAAGACCTATATGTGCGGTAAGCAATCGATTTTGTACGC